>JAGFPH010005084.1:93819-104556 GCA_018207615.1 Philaenus spumarius
CACTTATGGCTCTAGAGGAAGCTACATACCAAATTTCATTCTAATCCATTCGGTAGTTTTGAAGAAATCGTTTTTTTTTAACAAATTTATCCCCCCAAACCCCCCCTAAAATTTCGAATTTTTTCGAACCCTTTCTTAATAAGCACCTATGGCCCTAGAGGAACCTACATACCAAATTTGATTTCAATCCGTTCGGTAGTTTTGAAGAAGTCATTTTTTAATAACTTTGATCCCCCCAAACTTCCCGTAAAATTTCGAACTTTTTCAAACCCTTTCTTAGTGAGCACCTATGGCCCTAGAGGAAGCTACAAACCAAATTTCATTCCAATCCGTTCGGTAGTTTTGAAGAAGTCATTTTTTAATAACTTTGATCCCCCCAAACCCCCCCTAAAATTTCGATTTTTTTTTTAAACCCTTTCTTAGTGAGCAGCTATGGCCCTAGAGGAAGCTACATACCAAATTTCATTCCAATCCGTTCGGTAGTTTTTGAGAAATCGTGATGAGTGAGTCAGTGAGTCAGTGAGTCAGTGAGTCAATGAGTCAGTGAGTCAGTGGGTTTTGGCTTTTATATATACAGATGCATTGAAATATTATGTAATACAGTACATATTATATTACATTGTAAATCATAGTTTATTTTCTAACAAAATATATTACACAATAAGGTTACATATGATATGATAAAGCTAAATATATTTAATTTGGTAGTTTAAGTATATTTACCAATTAATTATAACTTAAATGTATATATAGTTTTTTTTATCATCTAAAAACGTGGAGAAAATGTTAATAATAACGCATTGAATATGGAACAAACATTACAATGTTATTAACATTTTTTTTATAAATAAACTTAATATGGCTGTGTAATTAATTTGTTTGCGTATAAAGCACTGGCAGAATGTGATTACAATATTTATTATGATTTGAAAGCTGATTAAGGATTAGTCAAGGTTTGAGCTGATACGAATACAGTAATAAATCAAAACTACAATAGAATATCTTCTAAAAAAATCATAGATCAATAACGATTTGCGTTGACAAGTTCATAAAACAAAAATGGGTAAACAAATTCTACGGGCGCCGAGCATCGATCCTAGTACCTCTCACATGCTAAGCGAGCTCTCTACCCTCTGAGCTACGCTCCCAGTTAGTTCTCAATCTACTTCAGCTTATGTTATATGTAGACCTTTTTACATTTTGTAATTTTCATGCAGGAATTTTTTTCGGAATAAAAAGCAGTAAAAAATATTCTCATCAAAATCGGTTCAGCAATTCCGGAGATAGCTATGCCAACAAAAAGACATACAGATCGACAGACTGACTTATGGACAGATAGACATACAGACAGACAATACATTTATAAATGTATGTTTCTTTAGATTGTTTTAATGTGTGAACAACCATATGATCTTAGAAAAATAAGCTTATAATTTGAAATCCTAGACACACACTTCAATTTTATTTATATAGATTTAATAAAAAGTTGATTAGGAAAAGTAAAAATGTAATTTTATCGGATAAAGGAAGTTCTTATTCTATTAAAAGAAGAAGGAATTGTTCTAAATAACGGTGTAGACATAAATCTCAAATAGAGTCATGAAGGGTAGAACACGGGGTACAATAACATCATTGTTATTTATGCTTCTGCTACATTGTTAATCTGAATAACAATGCAGGGTTTATATTCATTAGCACTGAAGTGCTAGCGAATGCATTGTTCGGTGTATATTATCGATTTCAAGTAAAACTTCAGACGAGATGTAATGTTTCACTCGGCTAAATCATTTTATATAGAAAACTTGATTAATACTAGTTCGTTTGAGCTTGCATGTGACTAGGATCAGATCTGGAGGTAATAATTCACAGAAGAGAGAATTCTCAACTCAAGGTGCTGTAAAAAGTTAACACAATTAGTCGTACAGTTTAGTTTAGCCGTATAACTAGCTGATTCTAAACTTAACAGGTTGGTTGCTATGGTAATAAATTTAAACGCTTTCAATAAACTTGTTTTGTTTCAGAGTAGTCATAACCCTAAATTGTGTTCAGCTTATGATAAAAATCAGTTGTTTCGACAACAGCTGTTTGAATCTTGTCTACTGTATGTATGTTTCGTAGATTTCTTTTGTGTTTGGTTTTATTTTGATAACCTAACCTAAACATCTGTTGGCGCAATAAACTTATTCTAAATTCGCTAAGTTGGTTGATATGGTTAAGAAACAATATGTGTTGCTAAGATTTTAATCCAAATTAGTCTGTTCATCTGTTATAGGGCTGGTAGCGAACCCCTGAATTATCAATATTTATGCGCATTAACATTTATATTTACAACAATATTCTTTCTTAGTGTGCGTTTATGACCCCACGATAAAATACTTTTAAATTTTCATATTTTATTTTTATGTAGTTTTTGCTTTAAGTTGTTTCTTTTTTGTCAATCAGTCAGTTAGTCGATATTAATTTAGTGGTTATGGCTGATAATTATTTTCTCAGTAGTTAGTTTAGTCTATAAATCCTTACAAAAACATTGTATCCTTGTTTTAAAGATCAGTTGCAAGTAACAAAATGTTTTAAATATTGTCTAAACATTACTTTTCCTTTACTTTTGTTTGTTGCCTAAGTAATTGTTCTCTGTAGTAAATATTTAAATGTCTGTTTTCTATATTTGCCTTGTGCTGCCTTGTCAATGCCACCACTAACGATACCATGATCGGCAAGACTCAATAACATTTTGTCAAATTTACTAATTTATTGATTATTAATTTTTAATTAAACCAAGTATCAGACCACCGATCAGACTTGCACGTCCTTAGGCAGCGACTAAAGTGACTATTGTGTTTTTTGTTTAAACTATTTACGATTTCCGTTCGGAGTGAAATTTCAGTTTTGTGATATGCGTACATTTTTAAGAAGTTTTATGTTACCCTGAAGATGGATGAATGACCGAAATAAGGTTCATAAGATAAGCCCTACATAAAATAAGTAGGACTAGTTGACATAATTAAACCAAGAATTTAATTTACTATTTTGCCATCAACAGCTTCACTGATAGATTTCTCCTCCTTTGTCAATTTTGTTTCTCAACAAGGCCAAATTCAGTTAAAAAAATGTGTTTCATCATTCAATTTTTTCTGATTTATAAGTATGGTTAATTTTGTTTGAATGGCTACCAGCCAAACCGGTGACTAAGATCCAACTTGACTCTAATTAAAAACAAGGGTACAGTTATGCGATATATTGTGATAACTTCAGCTGGACTAGGACCACGTTGCCCAGGAGTGTGTCGTTCGTTTTTATCCAAATATTGCCGATGTTTCTGCAAACAATTATTATCAGAGACACTTACAATCCGTTTCTGTCATATTACGACAACTTGAGTTACTAACAAAATATTTTCTACGGGCTTTCAATCCAGTGTTTTACCTGTGCAGTTTGGACAAATTGTGAACATTACCAGTCATATTCTTTTGTTTACGAACAGTAAATGTGTGTACCAATTGGCCAAAAACAGTTCTGTATTCATACGCTTATAGGTATTTCAGTTTTAGTAAGGTTAGGAACCGTTTTAACAATACGTCTTGTTTCGCTTATGTTAATATTATCTGCTTTTATTTTGATTGCACAGTGAATTGAATAGTATTACAAAGATTAAGATGTACATACTGATAGTTTTTAAGGCAAGGGTTACTTATTTTAGTTAATTTTAGAAGCAAACATCTTATTGGTTTTCTTGTAATAAATATAAATCATTTACTGTATCTACTTTGTCGTAAATAACCATTAAATGATTGTGTAGTGATGTCAAATGTTAGTCTTTACTTTGAACCTATTTCCTCATAGTGCAACATTAATTGAACAGATTAGGTTACTCGTACACTTAAAACTGCAAGTCTTTCAATTTTACTCATCAAATACAGTCCACTTTTACCTAAGTCTATAGGCTACAATCAACCTGGGAGTTGTCATAATGCGTTCAATTTAGCAATCAGTATTTTGATGAATTGAACGGATTTTGAACGATAATCCATTGATTGCGTCGACACACTGTGAACGGTAATTTCTTGTGTAATTTATGTTTTGGCTTGAATGTAGAACATTTAGATTCAGAAATGTACCCTGTTTTTATATGATGCACACGTTTTTACTATCTGCTTAAATACAGGGTACGTTTTGTATAAAAGTTGTAAAGCTTTTTCCTTCATTGTGTTTCATTCATCTTTTAGTGTATTATAGATTTATGTACTGTATATAGAATTAAAGATGAATAGAAATGGATATGATTTAATTAATTGGATTGATAGAAGAAAACTTAAACACAGAACATTAGAAATAACATGTTTATTAACTCTTACTATGAGTTATGCACAAGCAACAATAATCAAACTGTAATTATTGCTCAAGTTTATCCTCTCACAAGTCAAGCTCATTATTGTTTCATTACATTATTTAAGGATAACTTAAAATTTTAATCAAACTCTAAAAAAATATAAAAACTTATTTGCTTGAAAAGTTGTAATATTAACTTTCATAATATATGTTATTCAGAATAATTTTTATTACCATAAATTATGTCGTATCAAACTATAAACATGAGTAAATGAATAATTCGACCACGTTGCTGAACCACAGATGTGAGTTGAGCAAATTTTCAAAATTAAGTTTATATGTTTTAGCGTGTCAACCAATAATTTGGGAAATGTATCTATCACGAAGGTGCTGCATAGCTTCATGGGTGTACGAAATATTTTAGTAGAATTTGTTTACACCTAAATCTCCAGCTTCAACTCATGTAGCGCATTCGTTCCACTCGCATCGGAAAACTCGGCCGTGGGCCTCGGATCAAAAGGGCCCCCACGGTAAAATCCCTTACGTTAATTTGAACCTTTTAATTTTCCATTAAAATAGAGTTCTACCAAGTAGTGACTTCGGTCAATATTGTGAATTGTCATTCTTAAACAATTGCAAAACGTACTTGGTTATGGTACAAGATACGAAACTTAATCAAGCAATCCTTAATTTGAACAGAATGCATAAGAAGCTCCACTATCAATTCCACGTTATTGTGCGAAAATAATTCTACCGTGAATATTTTTCACAATTGACAAATACGTTCAAACTTACGCGAAAGTAGTATTTGTTGACAGAGATTTTCACAAATGATTATGTGCTTTGTATAAAACAAATTGCAAAAGTCCTTTGAAACAAAATTGATTTTCAACACCCCTTGGTCCACGCCCTCCTTGTAAATCACGGTCCCCTTCAATACGCCCCCACCCCCATTCCACGCCACTATTCTGTACTTATGATAGTCATCTAAAAGCATTGGAGTCATAAACAACATATTGTGACCTTTGTTCTGGGAAACTGTAAAAGGGTATTGCTTTCAAGAGCTTGATATATTATTGGCTGTTATAGTTAACCACTTTGCCCGTTAACTTCAATTTGGACATTCTGAGGAACGTATTAAAGTATACAAACGTATAGGCCAATGATAGGGTAATTTAGGAGATGAAATAAATATTTCTAATATTTTAATTTTATTTCTTTTATTTATAAAATTATAATGGTTAGAAATATTTAAACCTTCAGGTCGAAGATAAAGTGAGAAATGTAAACGATGAATAAAAAAGTATATATTTTCATATTATTATTTACACAATTTTAGAACTTGGAAATGGTTTACATGATGTTTAACTAGTGTATAACTTGCAAACCATAAACAAGACGCATTCAGGTAATAGTCACACAACACTTTTTTACGGGTTTGATTAGTACAAGGCATGCTTTTAGCAGGACTGAAAATGAAACACACAAATGTTGAGCTAAAAAACGTTCATGAAAAACTAAATTAAATTTCGGAATTAAATAAATGACAAGAAATAATTGTGTAACAGTAAATTGTATATAAATTCTAAACAAATCCTTTATCTGCAGCTATCCGGACAATTTCTTTTTGTTGAACTTTTCTTTTTGCAGACAATCTTAAGATGGTTGCCGAACTGATTCGAGATATTCAACTTAAAAATATTCTGTCGAAATTTAATAGATACTTAGGTTATTTCGGAAAGTTTTTGTTTTTGATAACTATGATAACACAGCAGATTGGGAATGGATCTGGTAGTCATAGACAACGAAAAAACAGAAGTTCTTTGAATAGCAGGCGGATGCCGGCAGTCCCGGGTGGCCGTTTCTAACAAAGGCATTGTTTGTCAACAGGTGATAAGGAAGGTCCGTTCTACCTGACGGGGTGTCTCTCTACGTTTTGAGACCACTACAAACTAGGTTGGCATTGTACTTCAGGAATAATACTTAGAAAAAATAGGTTATTTTGAAAAAATATATATTAAATTTATTATTAATATTATAATCACAGTGTAATGAAAAGTGTCGTTCATCACACCGGCCAAGAGTGACTTTTCGATCCTAGTGATGAAATATACTATTCTGTTATTTCATTTTCGCTAAGTTTTTTTACTAACAGAAGGTCTTTCTGAAACTGTATCTTTATCGATTTAATAGAATCATACATTGAATAAGCAGAAACACGGAGTATAATACATATACAAGCACTCCTTAAACATGAATGTTTTGCTGGTTAAAACTTTAAAAAATGCACACTTTTAGGTTATGCAGGTCTTATTTATAGAATCTCTCGTAATAAGCGAATTTACATTGGATAGATGAGCTATTCCAGTGAATTTTATGGTGAGATCTAATGTCGAGAGTTGTAAATCATAGTTCTCAGAACATGTTTTGGGGTGTCAATAAAAAGATAATATATTTACATGTATTTATGTGATCGTACTCAATTTGGTCCAAATTTGGTTAAATTCATGAAATAATTTTGTTGCTCAACTCACGCAGCGGTTCATAAGCCCTAATGAATTAGTTGTTTAATTATCAACTTTAGCTATCTTGAAATTGTTAATAACAGGCTACAGCCGGATATATGTTTCTAAAAAACCTTTATTAAAATGTACACACTTTTCATAATTTATGATTTTAAACAAAATATTAATAACAGCAGAATTTAATTTTATAAAAATGTGCAAAAAGTTAAAACAGAAACTTAAAATTTAAAAAAATATTAAAATTTACTTCTCGTTTCACTTTTAAAGCTTACAGTATAAAGTTGGAAGAGTTAGTTTATGTAACTATAATTAGATAAGGGTCTGTTCCAGTAAACTAGAAATCAACAGGAAACGCTAGCGCCTCTCACTATATCCCTATCTAAACAGTGCAATTTCTTGCGCTGACATTGCCTCATTTCAAACCATTTTATAAATCTATCTTTTGTAATTGAGTGTTTAAAAAAAAATTGAATATTCTTTATAAAATTTCGGATCCGGCTTGCAAATTATTTTTCATTATTATTTTTTTATTGTGTTAGGAAAAACATTTAAACTTTGTACTCACAAAATGTCAATTACATAACAAATTTAAAGAAAATGTAAATTTCAAGACGGATGCGTATTGTGACTGTGCTTAAAATGAGACCTTGCAAACAATTGTATGATAAAAAGTAAACGAAATAAATGGTTTGGAATTTAACATAGCTCTTATGGGATAAAAATCCAAGATGGCCGCCACTACAGCAGACCCTTAAGGTGAACATTTACGTTAAATAAATAACTTTAAATTTAGTAAAGATTCTAACTCGGGGATAACTAACTTCGTCTGTAAATCGTTTTTTTTTTTTATTACAAAACTTAAACTGAGTAATTACTTATTTGGTGTATTCAGCATAAATAAATCAAGAAGAACTTTAAGTAAAGTTATAGTTTGTCGTATGCCTTTGACAAACTGTATTTGGTTCTTCAGATATCGTGACGATTGCTTTGAAGCTATCCTAAACAACGTAAAAGATGCATCTTCTAAATGTCGAGATATAGTTTATTAAGCAGAACCGTTCCGTTGTAATCAAATAAAGAAAAGTCGATCAGTTTAAGTAAGCAAGAAGTTAGATAACTTATATCTACCTAGTTATGTAATACAACCTTTCTTTACTTTAACTGTACGTATTGTTAATAACATAGACATAACAGATTCAAAATCGAATATTATTAAACTATATTAAACGTATATTATTGATAGCGCTACTGGTGTTATAATTTATAACTAATTTAAAGACAGGCAAAAAATCTCCAGCCTATTTGGCCATCTAGATCTAGAAAACGCGATTTTTAATACTCACAGCTGATATTGAAGGTGACTATTTTCGATACAGTTAGATGAAAACTTTATTATAGGGGGTGGGGGTTATGTAGAAGGTGGGACGTGATTCATTGGTCTCATCAACACAACAAAGTCATGAAGAACAGTTATTTAAATGTAACCCTCCAGTATGGGTAGGGGTAGAGGGTAAAAGGTAGAAGGGTTAAAAGGATCGCAGAATCGTTAATAAAAGTAATTACTGCCTACATAGAAGAGGTATTTTGTACTAGATTAAAATGCACTTTAGTGAAAAGATTCATACGGGTTTGCACAAACGGCTGAATTAAATTCTTGCGAAAAATATAGTTAAGAGAATAATGTAAATACAATTAGAGATAATTAGGAGAAGACAAAATAAAATACTGCATTAAATAGAGTACTAGCTTTAAGTACTCCCAATGATAACTAAGTTACAACTATGCAGGCTGTCTGCTTTAAATGGTCCTCCATTGGTACATTGTAAACTATAAATGTGATAGCAACATTAAAATAGTGAATTTTTCCTTCTTGTTAGAAAATGTTTATAATATGCAAGTAAAATGATTTTAAATGGTAGCCATTTAGCCTACCAATATGGCGCACAAATTTAAACATTTCTTGTGGAATACCTATATTTTGTGGGGATTTTGAACTTATCAAGTCATTTGAAGACGGGTTTGTTCTTGGTGTGATGGTGGGTGTGCGTGTGTGTGTGTTTTTTTTTTTTTAATTACCAACCGTTTGAAGATTTGCTGATGTATACAGTTTTGAAACAAACTAACTGAGTGGAAGGTCTTTTTGTGATCAAAAGTTTTGAACCTATGAAAAGCGTTTTGATATGAATTAGTCGTTGTTTAGACAAATAACTTTTTAAATCATGAAATACGATATTACTTATTTTTATAAAACCTTAATGCAGTGGAATTATGTTAAAAAAGTACAAAATTGTCATACATAAAAAATTAAGTAGGTAATAGGATGTTCATTATAAGCTAAATTCAGTAGTTAATTCTCACAGTTGCAAATTATAGCTTAAAAAACTTTTCTGTTTATAAAAACTTCTCATTTAAAAATTACGGTTTTAAGAATTTGTTTTTAGTTTCATACTTTGTTAATTTGTTTGCATAGGTTTTTATTGTGATAAGAAGTTAATAATAATCAGCTGATCATAACCATCTTGTTACTACTTCATTTTTCATGTAAGACAATTCGTAGTTTTGCCTCGTAATTCCTCTATTTATGGTTTTGCACTATTAAAAAAAATATGTTGATCACCCCTTGTCAAAACAAGTCAAGCGTGATATTTTGTAGAAACTTAAACATAGAAAACTGATAATTTAGAAAGAACTATTTTACCACGAAAAATGTATTACCATTCAATCATCTTTACCTTTATAATTTAGTAAATGGTTGTCAAACAATAGGTAGTATGTATTATAAATACATATAC
Source organism: Philaenus spumarius (assembly GCA_018207615.1). Classification (NCBI taxonomy): domain Eukaryota; kingdom Metazoa; phylum Arthropoda; class Insecta; order Hemiptera; family Aphrophoridae; genus Philaenus; species Philaenus spumarius. Next base: position 103,463 of record JAGFPH010005084.1, read on the forward strand.
TTTATAGTATAGTAGCTATCCCTATCCGGCTTTGCGTGGATAGACAAATCAAAGTTAAATGTATATTAACAAAAAAAAAAAAGATATCAATAAATATATTATACTGTGTATTTCTTATGGGGATTTTTAGTAACTTTAACCTCTCCAACCTCCTCCCCCTAAATTTTTTTTTTTTTTTAAACCTTCCTTAGCGAGCACCTATGGCCCTAGAGGAAGCTGCATACCAAATTTGATTCCAATCCGTTCGGTGGTCTTTGAGATTTCGTGATGAGTCAGTGATTGGTATTTGGATTATATATATATATATATATAGATTTATTCAGACGAAATTGGACTGGAAAAGGTTAGTTAATCGAATTTGTTGGATTGGTTGTTGACAATAAAAATTTATTTGATATCCTCACATTGATTATGTTCAAGAAAGAGTTTCATCTGAGGTCTTTTTTATGTTCACTGTGTACACTATTCAATAATATTTTTCGAATTAATCTTATTTTAGTCACAATTCCCACTTTGTTTTTGTTTTTTTTTTTTACAAAAACTAACTGTAACTACATTACAATTTACAAACGTACCAAACACAAAATAGTTTATTTTTATAACTGAAAAAATAGCGGCCGGTACAAATTTTAATGTCGAATATCTTTAAAATCGCTAACCTTACAAAAAAAGTACAATAGGCAAAATATCATATTTTTTTTTTAACAACAAACAAAATGGTTTTTTGTCGGTTTTGTAGGTATAACTTACTTATACAGGAAAAAACACTGAAAATATAGTTTTTAGATAATTGTCCAAATTTAGACTAAAACCAATATTTAAGAGAAATTGAAATAATTATCTTACTTATTAAAACTATAAGAATTAAAGATATATAGAGAGAGATAACCATAACTATTTGTCCAGAGGTAAATGTAGTTTTGTTAATCTGGCTAATAGTTTAAAAATCTTTAAAACTAACTTATATGGTATTAAATTTTTTGAACTTAACTAGTAATACAAAATGAAAAAATACAGGTAAATTATTTAAAAAAAAAAGAAGCTATTAAAAGAATATTAAATGATCTCATACCCACTATACTAAGGAATACTTG
>JAGFPH010005085.1:0-13467 GCA_018207615.1 Philaenus spumarius
CTAGTTGTTTTGTATTCACATTTTGTTTTTAATAAATATTGATAGTACAAAATGGAATTTCCTTACATTTTATCATAAATAAACAGATTGTCATGCTAAAACTCTGCGAGAAATGTTCAAATTTAACTGCGGGAAACAGATAACACAATAACTAAGTTTTATGCAGATTTTACTTTGTCTTAACTGTGTGCGTATTACGTAATACTACCTTTGTACCATGCTAAAAATAATGTCTCTTTAACAAAATCTGACACTACTACTGTTTTAACTCGGTCAATTGGTTCTGGTATTAAGCACTAAGGTGCCAAAATGTAATTTTTTTTAGTAACAATTTTATTATAAGTTATTGAATTTCTAACTTTGTAGTATCTTCTCATTACAAATATAATACATTGTACTTATTTTATAGAAAAATAAATGTTGCTTTGATTATAAATCGAACACTAACATAAGGGATAAAATAAAATAATACTTGCATTTAGCTTTGACAAAGCTTACAATAAACTATTATTTCTAAAGGAATAAGTTTAAAATAATCAAATCTATTCGTTATATTATTATTACTAGTATTACAGTTTCAAAATATTACCGGTGAAAGATTTTCTGTTTTTGTTTGTGTAGGAAGGAGCAATACATTTTTAATTCCATCGTAACGTAAACCTTCATAGGCCTGCACAAAAGCATCTCTCTGTTGATCCACTTAGCGTTATTATAATTCCTCGTACAATCACAGTCATATCCAAACAGGTTTTCTCCACTCATTGAAAATGATCATTAGGTAGGTGAGTTTGTACATCGCTAGGTGAGTGAACATCAATTTCTACTGATAACTTATTATAATTTAATTATTTGGAGTAAATAGAATTTTACATTATTCCTTTTAGCTCAGCAAACTAAAAAAAAAAAAAATTAAAAAAACATATATTTTAATTTTTAATATTAAGAGTGTGTATATAATTTAGTCTGAGTATAGGTTATATTGTTACATTAAATAATAAATATTAATTGTTTTAGGCGCATTCATACCAATTTATATAAATTCTTGTGAATTAGTAAATTAGATTCGTTAAGGTGTTTTAAACGATTTATTATATTTACATGGTTTAAAATAAAACAGTTTATTTAAAGATACACTTTATCTAGTTATTTAATAGTAGAATATTATACTTTTTACTTGTTTTCCCTATTGAGTGCGTAGTCTATTGTTAAAAATATAATTGATGTAAATAAATTAGACATTTTCTAGTGCTTTGCTAAGAGAACTGTAGACAATTTATTAGATTTATAGTTTAGAAGGTAGAAGACAATACATTTTTAGAAGGTAGGTTTTCAAATTTTTACTATAATTATCCCATAATTATAGTAAAAATGTTATATTTATGGGATAATAAATTATAAATTTATTTATATAGGTAATATTTATGGGATAATAAATTATAAATAGGTAGGTTTTCACATCCCAAGTTAGACTAGGATACGTTCACTGTGACGTCACACACTACCATCCCCACCACTCCCTCCACCTTAGGTTACGTTCGAAAATTTTCAACCAAAATTCGAATTTCCCCTGCCAAAATGAGGTTAGAATTAAAAATTTCACCGCCAAAATGAGGTTAGGCTCATAAATTTCAACGAAAAAATGAGGTTAGGCTCAAAATTCAGCCTCATATGTAGTTTGGTTTATATCATTTTGTTATACACTATAACAGTTATATAAATACATTAAATTACGAGAGTTCGATAGATTAGGTTAGGCAAAGTTCGGTTTATATAATTTTAGAAACAGTTACCGTATGATATAGTTTACATTACGAGAGTTCGTTCGGTTAGTATCGGCTAAGTTCGGTTTATAGAATTTTCTGCGCATGTGCAGATTGCGCAACATTACACCAGAAGTATGGCCTCCGTAGCATGCGGGAAGTGATTATGCTTAGTTATCGACACAATGGCGACGTAAGTTTACTGGCAATGACCGCTCGTTGAACAACATTACATTTTCCTATAGTTAATCTGGAGGCTGTGTAGGTAGTTTTTTAGGTAAGAAAAAGACAAGCTGCGGGAAACAAGCAGAAAGGCGCTAAAACCTTCTAATACGTGTTTATTTTATGTATAAATAGTCATACTAGCTAATAATATCGATTCGAGTTCTACCAGGCAACAAAAATAACGAAGATAGTAAAAAAGTAGACAAATGAACTACACAAATAGTTTCTTGTACATTTCGTTATTTATCCGAATATTTTTGGAAACATTTTAATAATGCGTTATTATATTGCATAGAATGCTTAAAATTTTAAAACATCCTCCAAATAAAGTGTTCCACTCACACACAAACACAACTAGGTTAAAATAGCAATAAAGTTTAACACTCAACTAGGATAACTTTTAATTATAAGGAGATTCATCTGCCATTCGGGCTATAATAATTTATTTTTATATTATGACAGTTCCTTTGATTAGGCTCGGCTAAGTTATGTTTATATAATTTTCTTATACACTATAACACATCGTTGTATACACATTTTATACGAATTATTACTCCATACCATAATTTTGATTGCATATACTTATTTTTTCCGATCAGCCCCACAGTTTGAGAATTTCCGAGGCAACCTGTATGTAGGGATGAAGTACATGTATTACTAACTATTTTAGAAAAATCCTACCAAATCCCACCACAAACACGAGAGTTATCGAATTTTGTCTGATCAGCCACACATTTTTAGAATTTCCGAGGCACTCTGTATATAGGAATAAAGTACGTGTATACCAATTATGTTAGCGAAAATCCTAATAAAATCCCACCACAAACACTTGAGTTATTGTATTTTGTAAATTTTGCCTCTTCAAACTTTCGGTTATGCAACCCGCACAAAAATTGACTTACCTACCGTACAGATTCCTCACGCCAGCAATGCACCCCGAGAGGGGAAGTAAGGCCCGGTCCCCACGCTGTGTTTGTTGTGTCCAACGTCACCAGTACAACCTCAATAAAGAAAAGATAGACCTCTTTTCTTCACTGTACACCCTAGTTTGTCACGGTAATGTAACGGTAAATAAAAGTGATAAACAGATTTTTCTTAGTGAACAGGACGTGTAAAAATAAGTTGTTTTATTTATAAATATATACAAGTGTCACAAAAAACCTTATCGTGCTATAATACAGGATCGGATTCTATGCATTATAATAAATTAAAATATTCAGAAACATTTTACGAATTCGGGTTAGTTTATTTTAGTTTTTTGTTAGTTTTTTATACTGGAAGTACAATGTTAAAAGAATACAAAACCTAAAACTAACTTTAACCTAACTAAACTTTAAATAATACAGTATGATTAAAACAAGATAGTATTATGGTATCATACGGAACAGCCAGGATCGCACCAAATCAATGTCAAACAAGCACAAAATGTATTCATTACAGGAATTACCTTCCTCCTGACTAAACAAAAGGTCGTACAGAAAATTGTTTTAAATAAAAAAAGTTAATTCCACTAATTATCAACAACTTTCTCGCAAAAAGTTTCCTTTTTGCCTAAAAATACAAAAATTTCTCGCTTTGAACATTTTTGTTGTCATCACTTTTATTTTATAAAAAATTAGTAAAATTTTGCATCACAGTTATAACATTTTATAATTTTGTATGAAACAAAACCTTACTTATTTATAGATACTTGTCATAGTTTTCTCTAAAATGTGAAATCCTTTTTTATAAAAAGGTTGTAAGCAAGTACGTAAAGTTATAAGAATGTGAACGCTGTTTATTTCCTCAATTAAATGTTAATTGTGGACCTATTTTTTGTGGAATTGGTTGTACCGCCAAGGCAGGTTTAAGGAGAAGTAGACTGTAGAAGGGATGACTCGCCCATTAGGACAAGTTCATTCCTAGTTTGCTCGAACTGTACACGAAGTTTGGTTGGCCCAGGACCAACCGTTCGGGAGATACGAGGTTCCTAGACACTACATCGTTATAGTTTCCCGATGGCTGCGCGTTCTGGTAGAGAAACTTCAAACTATCACTGCGAGCGACTCGGATAACGATTTCGATTCGGTCGGGTTATAACACATTTTATATAGGTAATTTGGGGTACAGCGAAGCCTAAGGTTAAGTTCGGTCAAGTCCGGGTTTTAGATCGGGTAAGATCGGCAGAAACAGTTATATAATGTATTTTACATCATATTACAAGGGTTTTAGTTCGGTTAACCTCGGGTGAAATCGGTAGAAAAAGTTATATAATTTATTTTACACTATATTACCATGGTTTAAAATCGTTCAAGTCTGGTAAAGATCGGTAGAAACATATATATAATGTATTTTACATTATATGACAAGGGTTTAAGTCCAGTCAAGTCCGAGGTAAGATCGGCAGAAAAAGTTATATATTGCATTTTACATTATATTACAAGGAATTAAATTTGGTCAAGTCTGGTTAAGATCGGTAGAAACAGTTATATAATGTATTTTACGTTATAGGACAAGGGTTTAAGTCCGGTCAAGTACGGGTAAGATCGGCAGAAACAGTTATATATTGCATTTTACATTATATTACAAGGAATTAAGTTCAGTCAAGCCCGGGTTTTAGTTCGGGTAAGATCGGGTGAAACAGTTATATATTGTATTTTACATCATATTACAAAAGTTTAAGTTCGGGTAAGATCGGTAGAAACAGTTATATAATATATTTTACATCATATTACAAAAGTTTAAGTCCGAGGTAAGATCGGCAGAAACAGTTATATATTGCATTTTACATTATATTACAAGGAATTAAGTTCGGTCAAGTCAGGGTTTTAGTTAGTGTAAGATCGGTAGAAACAGTTACATAATGTATTTTACATCATATTACAAGGGTTTAAGTTCGGCCAAGCCCGTGTTTTAGTTCGGATAAGATCGGTAGAAACAGTTATATACTGTATTTTACATTTTATGACAAGGGTTTAAGTTCGGGGTAAGATAAGCAGAAACAGTTATATATTGCATATTACATTATATTACAAGGGTAGAGTGAAACCTTACGTTCGGTTGGATTCGGGTAAGATCGATAGAAACAGATATATAATGTATTTTATATGTTCTTTATCTGTAACCAATGTTCTTCCAGATATACATAATGGTTTTTAGTATATGTTAGAACAATATAGATCGACAAGGTTTGAAGAAACTTACTACATTGCATAACAATCGTTATATGTTTGGTCACACATTATATTATTCTATGTTAATATTTACTGTTATGATCTAACCGTTGAACAACATATATGCTTATACACACACCCCAACAAGGTTTAAGATAACTTAAATTGCCAATGTCTTTTAATATTACCACTCTTAAGTATTTTTTTTTTGCACCCTGTATATATATAAAGTGTTCCATACACTCAACGCTAACCGGATAAAGATAACTTAAATTGTCGATACCTTTTAATAATACATTATATTGTTCGTATAAAATAATATCGCTTTTAAGAATTTTGGAACACCCTGTTTATAGGAGTAAATTGTTCCATACATACTAACTGGGCTGAGATAACTTAAATTGTCGTAAACTTTTAATAATAAGTTATATTGTTTCTATAAATTAAATATTACTGCTTTTAAGAATTTCGGGACACTCTGTATATAGAAGTTAAGTGTTACAAACACACCCTCACACGCACTAACTAGGTTAAGATAACTCCGTTTTATCTTTTAATATTGCATTATATTGTTCGTATAAATTAAATATTACCGCTTTTACGAATTTTGGAGCATCCTGTATATATAGGAGGCTGCGAAAATGGCTGCGATATATCGACAAGATGGCGAACTAGATGGCGACGGATTATAAATTTAGCGCCGTCGTTTAACATTGAGGATACAATGCCGATTAAATGCCCTACACTCTACTAGGGTGGGGGTGGGGTTGGGGGTGGGGTAGTCTATTTTACTTTTTAAACATCTTAAATTAATCCCTCACGCATTTTTCGAAATTTAGATTTTTTCAAAACTTTAGGGGTTGGGGTGGGGGAAGGGGGTGGGGTGAAGGTAAATGTCTACGATACATCCAATACAGCTCTTGAACTTAACCCCGTGCTCAATTTTCAAAATTTTCCCATTTTTCAGGAAATAATTTTTTTCGAACTTTTGGGGGAGGAGCCCCTGACCCCGGAGCACAAAATTTCATACATACATCACTACACGCTTAACTTTTTAACAAATATACGTGAATTTAACAACCCTCACCCCTCCGCTTAAGTCAGCAACGCATCTCAGACGTAGTCCCATAAGAGCCCATGTTACGGCTAAAGAGCGGCCATGTCTACTGTAATAAGATGTATAGTTATTTTGCTTAGTCCATTGCAATAACCAATAACTTAATAATAGAAACTAAATTTTGAAAATTCACATTGACTTAAAACTAAAAACTGTAATTTTATTTGGTGGAAATATCATTATTTTCAGATTATTTATCACTGAACATATATAATTTGAAAATAAAAAGTTAGTAACTAACAAGCTAATATTCAATTGATATATATACACATATAATATATATAACTTAATAATAATTATTATTAACCTACGAAGGGGAAGGCTGGGTCATTCGAGAGAAGGTAACAAGATCACGTCTCCACAGGGAACAAGAAGCTTCACAGGGATCACGTCTGGGGCCATTTTTCTGGAAGGTCGTGTACGATGATTTGTTGGAAACATCATTACCAGCTGAGGTAAATATAAAAGGATTTGCAGACGACAGTATTATCGTCGTGGGAGCCTCGGAAGTGCATGTCCTGGAATGTAAGATGGAAGAGAGTATTGTTTCAATTGAAGGATGGCTGACCAGCAGAGGGCTGGAAATGGCAGTCAACAAAACTGAAGCAATTCTTGTAACAAAGAGAAGGAAGTACAGGATGCCAAAGCTTGTCATCAATGGTGTGGCAATAGAATGGAAGACGCAGCTGACATACCTGGGAGTAGAAGTAGACCGTGGGCTTTCTATTGGACCTCACGTGAAGAAGGTGGCAAACAAGGCTGCCGAGGTAGCTGGAAACCTTTCACGCTTGATGCCCAATGTTGGAGGGCCGAGAGAGGTGAAAAGAAGGTAATTCGCTAGTGTGGTAAACTCCATAATATTATATGCAGCACCGGCCTGGAGCGAAGCGATGAACAAGCTGGTGCATAGGAGAAGGTTGCTGTCAGTACAGAGGCGAGTAGCACTAAGAGACACTGCGGTGTCTAGGACAGTCTCCCAAGGAGATGTAATAGTAGTGGCTGGAATACCCCCAGTAGATCTTTTGGTCTGGGAAAGGAGCGAGATGTTTGACGAGAGGAAAGATTAAACAGCGTCGATGGCTGATATAAAATTGAATGCAAGACGGAGACTTCTCAGGAAGTGGCAAGAAAGATGGGATGAGGATGTATCTGGTCGTTGGACATATAGAATGATTCCTAACATCGAGAAATGGATAAATAGACGACATGGAGAGTCGAGCTATTATCTGACTCAGGCACTGACAGGACACGGATGTTTTCGGGCGTACCTACATTGCTTTCGGTGATCAGAAGAGATCCGCTGTCTAGATTGTGAGGCGGAAGAAGACAACGCAGAACACATCTTTCAATGAGTACGATGGAAGACAGAGAGAGAAGTTCTGGAAACACAGCTTGGGTCAACGATCTCACCGGAAAGCCTGGTGGTTATGATGATAGAAGAAGAAGAAAAATGGAAGATTACTGAAAGATTTATTAATTTAATCATTAGAAGGAAAGAAGAACAGCTGAAGACTTGATTGGTGATGAAGTATGCTTTATGGTGATCCCGTCGCCAGTCATAAAGGGAAGAGAAATAGGTGAGATTTTTAGTGGGTCGGCACAGGGCCATCCCCACATAACCCTGTTGTGCGGTACCAACAGGGCATGTGCCTGCACATTTTTTACACCTCGCGCAAAAAAATAAAATAAAAAAATATTAAACAAATTATTTAAATAGTTTAACATTTTTAAACCTTGGTGTTTTTATTTATTTTTTCTAAATACAATAATGTTATTTTGAATTAACTAACACAGTCATTTTTCAAGCTGTGACATACGGAAGTAGTTTTTGTAATAAAGGGTTCTGTATATTTCTGGGTTACTTTTCCTCTGTTATGACATTAGGTGTAAAATATAATAAGCAAAAATAGTAGATAAACAGCTGTGCTTAACCCAGTATTTTTATAGACAAGATAATAAAATGTTTAGTACTCGACAGTATCAAATTGTATTAGCTCTAATAAAAACATGGTACAGGCAATATAATACTTTCTTTTTCCAAAGCTCAAATTTATGGTTTACAGAACCAACTTGAAAGACTGATCAACGTCTCCGACTGTTGTGCTAAATTTAGTATACATTACAAAGTATATAAGGAAATAGTACTTATGTATATGTAACAAAAAATAACTATTACAAACAATTAGGAATGTTATCCAAACAAAATAAAGATAAATTAAATTTGTGTATACATATTACTAAATGTTTCAAAATATCGGCTACATTTAGTAAATATGATATTGATATCTTCTACAGATCCACGTAGATACTACTAGCGGTTCCTATTAAAATGGAGTTGACATACCGTAAGGGGATTGACCTAAACAAAACAAATATGCACACATTTACACATATGTCACGTACATTAAAATTTGTCATACAATTTCTTTTCTATTTCAGGGTACAATTATTTGTATTGTTACTCAGTGCAATACAATTTGAACAAAAATCAACTTATATAAACTTGAAACAAGTTAGTACCAGTACGTAAGATTTATACAATTTCCTTTTTTTATTTTTTTTTTGTGTTGTGATATAAGGTTTTAATATAAGAATTTGTCTTTTGTATTGTTTTACTTTATATAAAAATTTTGTAGTTATTCGTTATTAATAAGTTTAAGTTTATTGTGCTATATGTTTTCCCTGGTTAATTAATTTCTGATTGTTTTGTTTCTATTGTTAATATTTTTGGTTGTGTGTGTAATAATTGGATGTTATTTGTTAAGTTTGTCCAGATTTTATTTTCCTTTTGTAACTGGCTTTAGTTGCAGTTTATTAATTTCATTTATTTTGGTTTTATTAGCGAATTTCCATAGGAAAAATGAGCTATTGCAGTGGCCCTTATGGTAAGACCCAAGGTCGGGAGTAGCAAATGAGCACCAATCATGGTCCCTAGAACACGTTTTGGGTAGTCATTAAAATTCATATATATATATATATGTATATATGTGTTCGCACTCTAGCGGCCGCAATTTAAGTCCGATTTGGTTCAAATTTGGTACACATGTTGGCTGTCTCCGTCGCTCGGACGAGTTCGTTAGCCAAAAAATCCAACTACCGGAAGTAAGTTTTTTGACCGGAAGTAACTATTTTTTTAGATTTTTCCTACGATAATGATTTTTTTTTAGAATTCATTCTTCAAATATAAATGTAGGATGTTATTCTGCACATTTTGTTTTTTTACGCGACCTTATAGCTCGCTTGGTTCAACTAAAATCGATCAAAACGTAAAATACCATAGAAGTACCCGGTTCAAAGCCATGTGGTGGATTGTACCGTGGGGTTGGCGTGCGAAGCACGCAATGCATTGTGTATTGAAGATACTCCCAATACGGGGGTTGGCGTGTGAAGCACGCAATGTTTTGTGTGTTGAAGATACTCCCAATATTCGGAATGGCGTGCGAAACACGCAATGCATTGTGTATTGAAGATAAGCCCAATATGCCGAATGGCTTGCGAACCATTTTGCATCTATTAAGCACCGTCGTGAATAGACCCATTTCCCAAATTGTTGGTTGAAACCCTATAAACTTAATTTTGGAAATTTGCTCAACTCATGTCAGCGGTTCAGCTGCGTGGTCGAATTATTTTATTTTTAGGAGCATCCATGTTAAATACTGAACCAAGTGACGAGTACCTTAGCCTAAACAATCTTCTTCGGGTTTGATTTATTTATTGCGTTTTTATTTACTTTACCAGGACAACCGGGGTTTCACATAAAAAGAAAGAGATATTCTTGTTTTACTAAATCTTAAATAAGATTTTATTGATACTTATTAAAACATAAAAAATAAGTACATGAAGTAGTCAAGTGTTTTGTAATTTATTAAAATAAGTGCTTGTAAAAACAAGCATGTTTACTTCTTTATAGAATGATTACAAAGTTATTGCTGAAGTATTTCCATTTACACTGATTCTGCCATTGCTTACCTTTTCTTTTAGAAATGAATAATAACATATAACCGTGCAGTAAAATTAAACTAAAATGGACTTACATTACCTTAAAACTCATTCCATTATGCAAAGATTTATAAAATTTTATTTTGTTTTGTGTTATGTTTTTTTGTTATGTCGAATATTTCTTTATAAGTGTTTTATTTTATATCCAAGTTTTAAAGTAATTCGTTATTAATTTTGTTAAAGTTTATAGTGATATCTGTTTTTTCATTGTTAACTAATTTCAGATAGTTTTGTTTCTATTGTTAGTATTTTTAGTAGTATTTGTAATTTGATGTTATTTGAAAAGTTTGTCCAGATTTTTTTTAACTGTTTTTACTTGCAGTAATTTCATTTCTTATGTTTTGGGTTTAAGTTAAGTTTAATATCATTGCATGATCCATACTGCATCATGCGACGAATGCTCTTCTACATGTTTGGTTTGCTTTAAGTGTTGAAAGTTCTTTAAACAAAATAAGTAAGTACCACCAGGCGATTATGACGACCTGTCTTTCATCTTAAAAAATATATGTTGTTGCTTTTCTAAATCTGAAACAAGTTTTACACATGCTAATCAAATTTATACAAGGCTTCCGTTAAACTTTGTGGCAGTTAAAAAAAAAAATCTTTTTAGATATGATATTTAAATAAAATATTTAAAAGGGATTGATTGAGAATGATTAAAAAAAAGTGTGGTTGATAAAAAATGAATTTATGGTTGCTACACTTGACTTATATCAAACGATTGGATATCAGTAGTTGTGGGAGTAATGAACTAGGAAACAAACTTTATGAGTTTACTTCTACTTCCGATCAGTTGCCATATTGCCAATATGTCAGGATCAGATATGTTTGATTACCATTTAGAGCAGAGTTCTTTATCAATTAATTAACTAGGTACAATACCTGTTTTTTGTCTTGTATCCAATCCTAAAATGATTACCACGGTTTCGGGTAACCTATGCAACCATCTTCAGATCACACAGAAAATGAAATAAATAACTTCATTAGGTCGTAAAATACATTAATAAGTGTCCTCATTAGTCTTTTAATGTGTTTCGTAATCTGTTTTTGTGATTTTTGTTTTGTGCGACGACTTCTAATGTATTTAACGACTTAAGGATGGTATTTATTTAATTTTCTGTGTGATCTGAAGATGCGTTTATAGTTTACCCGAAACCGCTGTAATTACCAAGTGATTTTAGGATTGGATACAAGACAAAATAAACGGTATCAGTTAACTGACACAAACTTTCTCCCAACTTACTGTAGTCAAAATAATATTGTTTTTAGTAATTTTATTTACTACTTTTTAGAACAAAACAAAAAAATAATATTCTACCTACGTCAATCGTATAAAAAAGTTATTGTCCCAGGCGGGATTCGATCGCGCGACCTTTGAATTACTGGCCGTCTTCTCTACCGTTGTACTATCCCTTGCGGCCGTTGCCGTGATGCTAGATTGACAACATAAACTTGTTTATTTTTTAACATTTCCCCATAATTATGAAACGCCGAAGTTTTGATAAAAGCGGATGGTGTCATTTTGTTTGGCATCTTAAGCACTATAAATACTGAAAATTTGATAAAAATCGTTAGAGCCGTTTTTGAGAAATTTGCATTTTTGTCGTTTTTTATTGGTTTTTAGGGGTAAATTACCCTTAAAAATTAAAAATTCCAAAAAATGAAAAAAACGCCTGGAGATATTAGGGTTTAGTACCTACATACCAAATTTCATGAAAATCGGACCAATAGTGTCCCCTCTGGTCGTGTATACATACTGACACACTGACAGACAGACACCACGTTAAAAACACTTTTTTGGGTTCAGGGAGCACCAAAACAAAAAATTCCACTAAAAATATTTTTGGGTTCAGGGAGCACCAACACAGATAATTGCACTAAACAATTTTTTGGGGTTCTGGGAGCACCAAAACAGATAATTCAACTGAAAATTCAAATTCGAACGTTTTTACGAAAACAATACTTTCTTCATATACTACGTATAGGGTGGAGAAAGTAAAAGCAGGTATTGCACCTAGTTAATTAACTGATCAAATTCTCCAATCCGTAGGCTACATCTTGAAATTAAACACCAGAGTTCTTTGTTTACAAACTATTCATCTTAAGACTGGTTGAGTTGTTGAAATAACCCTTATAATTGACTGTGTGAATTATTAATTCTTTAATGGTGTAAACCTTGTAGACATTACGTTTCAAATTTACACTAACCAAACAAATTAATTGTGGTAGTTCAGCACCAACATTAGTACACATTATGCAATTGGTAGTACAAGCACAACAAAGTAACTTTTTTTGATTGTATAGATTTTGTGAATTTAAAAGTGATTAAATGTTTCCTTACTACAAACAACGTCTGAACGGTATGTAAATCGTATTCTACTATTATATTTGTAAACCAGATTGTAACAAATAAAACAAAATTCAAAAACGTGTGTATTATGTAGTTTAAATTATTCTCACCTGAGTAATGTATAATAAGGATACAAAATGTAAATAATAAATAAAAACAAAAATATGTAGTATATAAATGGTTATAAATACCTTGTTTGTCAAACAATCCTTATTTTTTGTGCGACATGTTTCGCCGTTACACAGACGGCATTATCAAGCTACACTTTACAAACACAAGACACTAACATTAACAACATTTATCAACACTATATAAATATAACAATCCAATAGGCTACAATGAATTCTAAAAAATATGTAGATTTTAACTACTTTATTTTAAAAGAAAGTAAATAGTGTACCGGAAGTAAAGAGGGGGTATATACTTTCATCAACTTATTTGGACTGTAAACAAAGTATTTGAGGAAAAGTTAGAATTTAGTTGGTTCTTTACTTGATTACTTGTTTTAAGGAATAGTATTAAAAGTAGTACTTATTATTATGTAGTTCAATTACTGAACATAATATTCAGTCAATTATTTTGCCATAAAATGTGTGGGTGGAAAACTTAATAATATATTAATGTTTGAGTTGTAAAGATATTTCAGCTGTCCTTACTTGATTACGTGTTTTGTGAAATAGTATTAAAAGTAGTACTTTATTGATATTAAAAACATAACTATAATTAAAGTATTTACTTAAAGGATTAAATGTTCATAGATGGGAAAACAAACTTAAGAAATTATGTAGTTCAATTACAGAACATTTTTTGCAGTAAGGTATTTTGCCATAAAATGTGAGGATAGAAAACTTCATAATATCTTAA
>JAGFPH010005085.1:13477-30878 GCA_018207615.1 Philaenus spumarius
TCAGCTGTCCTTACTTGATTCGTGTTTTGTGAAATAGTATTAAAAGTTTAATAGGGCTAGCTAGTTTAATATAAATGCATGTAGAGAATTTATCAAGGTAACAACAGTCATTACTAAATTACTACTCTTCTAGATTTCTATTTTGTTGGAGTTTAATGAAATACTATTAATTCAATCTCCACTTTCAAATACAGTTTCTGCTGCGATACTTAAAGCACCAGTTAGCATAATGAAGGTAGGCCTACACCAGTGGGATAGCCGAGAGGCTTTTTCTTTACAAATCCAATCTCAACTTTCCCTGTAGAGGACAATTGAATGAAAAACATTACAAATTTGTTTTTAATTACTTTGGGTCAGGCATTGTTTTACCTTTGAACAACAAAATTATAGTTTAAATAAAATTATTCATTTTTTACTTTCATGAACTCTCCATTTTTAGTTTTAACTAATGCAATCATTCACTGAATACTCGCAAAGTAAAATCTTTTTCGGTTTAAGTTGCTAAAATGATTGTCTGAAATTACATGTATCAATTACTAAAATCAATTATTTACATACGCTTATAATTGTGTATACAAAAATGATGGCTTAAAATAGTACGTACTATATTTAGCTAAATCTCAATAAATATCTATATGTATTTATTTTGATAAATAACTGAATAAAAGTAGGAAAAGTAAATTCTCATTGAAATATTCTAGCGCAGTGGTATATTCATGAAAAATTATTAGTGTTTATTTGGAATTTTTATTTGCCTTTTACAGAACACGACTTTAAGTTATTATTTGTTTCACATGTGAGCTTTTCCTTAATAGTTGGTTTGTATTGTTTATAACATTACTATAATAGAATTTGTGAAATTGAGTTTTGGTACTAAAACATTTAAGAATTAAAATTACATTTGTCAATTAAATGTCTAGGAGTTACAGGGAAACTTGATTGAATGGTCCTTGTAAATTCATAATATTCCGGAATATTTTACATGTGCTACGTATAAGCTATGAAAACTCTTATGCACAAAGAAGAGCCTACTTGCTGGAACTTCAATGAAGTTTACGTTTGTAGTCTGTGAAACAAAAATATATTTTCTTTCTACCCAGACTTAAAGACTCAAAAAAATATAGGTAGTCTGTCGAAATGTAATGGAGTTTGTCCACGAGCTTTCATACAGTTTTATGACACATTGTTCGTTTTTAGAAGAAGCGATTTTTGCTCTGAGATTCACTAAAAACGGACTAAGTTTCCTCGCCACAAGACTTTCTGCTTTTCCAACTGCCTTCACGTAACAAACTACCTATACGTTATTTCGTTTACATCACATCACCAAACATCTAGTATTCACTCTTGTACATGAAGTAGAGTGTTGTAACTTATTCAGACTATTAGAAAATGAGTGCTTCTAATGAAAATTTACGTTCAGGTTGCGTAGATTAGGACCAATTTACTGGATAAGATTTACTTGTGTTATACGCTAAACCCATATAAAACATATGTACCAAACAGGCTTATCGATTATTTTAAAGGCTCATTTACCCAACCAATCTTATTAGCAAATAAGGAACCAAAAAGAAAGAGAACTTTCCCGAGACGTGATAAATTGAACTTTATGAACTATTTATTAGACAAAATTTGCATTTTTAAACGAGTTTTGAAATGGAGTAATATTCATTTACATATCCCCACAAAGCTTAGGCTATCAGTATAGGTTAACAGGAAAAGTTTGGGCAGTGTTTACTATTTAAAGAGTTAAAACTTTTAAATTTTATTTATAGATTTTTGTCTTCGGATTGAATTTTGATTTTATATAACTGTGATTATTGAATAAAATAATTTGAAAAATTGTTTCTAGTAAATTTTAATCTAAATTATATTATATTTTATCGGTGTTGATTTACATTTTATATCTTATGAGGATATTTAAAGTTAGCTTTATATAATTTATACGGAATTGGAGGATCTTGATGGGAGTTGCTTACAAGCGTTTGTTCTGGCACGGGTAGGTTAGTATTTTGTTTTATAATAGTAACAGTACCCTTGGCCATTTAGAAATACATATTTGTAAACAATTTGTTTAATTCGATTGAACATATTTAAAAGCAGCGTATCAAATTATTTAGATAAATTTAAATAAGGTTCTGGCACATTACAATTATGTTGGGCATACGAGAGTGCGTGAACAATAAACCAGCACAATGAGCCTGTAGGTTAGTTGCAAACATTACTCAGATACTCTTAAAACCAAAAACGAAAAGATCGTGACTGTGGTTTACGATTAAAATTCAGTTCCTACTCACTGCCATTCAATATTTTGCCATTTTTACAATTGAACACCTTTATTTTATCTTAAATAACTCAGTAATGATCAAATCAGAAATACGTAATGTATGTAATATCAAATCTTGTTATACAAACACACCCATAGTAACGTGCAAGTTAAGTTGGCTAGTATTTCTTCTTCATGAGTAAATTAGACTGTTTTTTTTTTACTAGGTAAATGACCACTTACATTGCAGCTAGACTTTAAGATGGTTTAGTTTTTTAGTAGTACTTTTGTTATTGGAATTTTGTTTAATTTAATAAAAGCGTATTGCTCATAAATATTAGCCTAATGTTTTTTATATCAAAATCAATTCTAAAGCAAAATATATTTTGTGTCGAAGTAAATTCTACTAGCCTAATTTCATCAAATATACAAAAAAGTACTATAAAAGTTTTATAAAGCCTATACAGAATTTTGAGATGCTTTAGACAGTCATGATCAGATAATCAGTTTTAATTAAAGAGAATTAGGAATTATTTTATTAGTTTAAAGTCTATACAAATATATAAATTAAGATGTTTTAAAACATGACTCTAAATAAGTTTTAATAACATAAAACTTGTTATGTTAAGGGGGTTCAATACTGAAAATAGGGGTTTTCTATAATAGGATTTTTTTATTATGAACCATTTTTTACATTCATTAGAACCTAAAAAATTGTGTACACTTATAGGAATTGGCAAACAAATTCATTTTACATACCTTTTTGAGTTTTTTTTAGGCAAAAAATATGTTTCTATAAATCTCTTATAACTTTTTTACTACTGAACCAATTTGACCGTTTGATATCATGTTTTAAAGTAGATAAAAAGCACTAACGTTTTGGGTATAGTCATATTCTTACCACGAAAAGTTTAGTAGTTGTGACATTACAAAAAAAATGTATAAATTTTTTTGTGATTTACACATTTTAAATAAAAATACTCTTGTATTTGTCCTATAGAAATAAAATTACCCAAAAAAGTTGCATAATAAGCTACTAAAGATGTGGTAAAAATTTCATCACTGTAGCTTTGGCAGTTAAACAGTTATAAGAATTTTTGTGTAAAAAACATCAATATTGAAAACTTGTGGGAAATTGCGTTTAAAGATTCTAGGCTATTAGTTATTTTAGCAGCCATAGAGGGGAATAACTTGCACAACCAGTATTTTTTGTAGTCAAGATACGTATTACTTACATATTATAGGTATTGAAAGCCTAATAATAAACTTGTTTGTCCTTCTTTGCAATTACTTTAAAAAAATAAAAAATCTTATTAGTCCAAATAGCAAACATAAAGAAGTTCAACTCGACAGAAGTAGGTTCTCGCATTGCTTTGAATAAAATTTCCACACTGATATAACTCAGAACTTTTGTGGCATTTTGTTATGTTTTTCTTAAACCTTATAACCTATAGAATCAGGAAAAAAATGGTAATTTTTTAGTAGGGAATCCCCTTAAACTTTAAAGTTTTGCACAAAAACTTGCTCAAATAACTTGGAGGTACTTGCAGTATTCAATATATTATTCTCTTTATATAGTTAAATTGACTGGTTCAAGTTTTTTTAAACGAATTCATGTATCATGGTAGAAGACAACTAGTTTAACCTCACTTCGCCATATCAGCAAAAATGACAACTTTACTTCAGGTTTCGCTGTACCTACTTTAGTACATTTGTAAACTCAGTAAAACTTTAAAGATTAGTGAACTATATTAATGACATGAATACAAAAACTGTGATCATTGTGTCTACGACAATTCAATTATTTAAAAATTGTTAAGGCAAGATGAATTCAGATTTTCTCTAATGTATAAACACAAAATTACATTGGAGGCATTATACTAATTTATTAAATGGATGGCTTAGCTATCATTTTTTGGCATTTCAGTTCCAAAGGCACTTATTTCTAAATTACTTATATAAGTTTTTTCTTGATTTATTACGTCACATAAATAGAAACCAAAATTTAATAAAAATGTATTTATTATTTATTTACATTATATTTTACTTTAGAAATCGTATTTTCATTATAAAAAGCATAGTTGGTCAACATAAAAATATATTGACTAAAATCAATATATAAATAAATATATATGAATTTCCTAAAAAGATGGTTTGCAAGACGAAAATCATGATTACTTGAAAACAGGAAACATCATGACGACTTTTGTTGACTACTGATTAATACTAGTTAATACTGATTAACTACTGACTTTTGTTAATACGTTGGTTTCTAAAAATTATATATGGCATGGATATGGTGGAAATAAAAGCTAAGAGCGTTCGATGAATTTAGTGGAGAAATATTGCACACCCTTAATTGACCAGAACATTTATGTCAACTAAAATAGTTCTTTTGCCTATATAATTTATTTAGTTTACTGAAAAATAACAAAAACAATAGTACGCTTAAGTGTTGTTATTTCTACAAAAACGTTTCTTGGACATATTAAAAATTGATCTCGTGAGTAGAGTAAGCACATGGTTTATAAATTCCTTTTAAGATTTAGAGCGACTTAATTCTTTCAAATTAGTACAAAATCTATGTTTAGTAGAAATGTTTCCTACATCTAAGAGACCTGTATTTAAGTATTAAGTGTTTGGGTTCTCTTAACATGATTTTCACCCATCGCAGTTCTAAAAAAATTTGGTTTTTCGGAAATATATGTATATAAATTTTAGCATTTTCGCCTTTTTTCTATTTTAAGAAAAAAACTATGAATTTTGGTTAAAATTATTAAGACAAAAATTAAGACAACTTTTGTGAATATGCAATTGAATTTAAAGTTTTTAAGCACCTTCCATATTTGGTAAATGTTAAGAATTAAGTTTCTCTCTGAGTAGAATTGTTAGCTAAACACTAAAGGTATGGTATGTTTCCCTGGTTGTGGTGTTGGCAAGTAAAAAGCATGTTTGAAGTAAATGTATGTATGCACAGATAGCAATATAGAGTCTACAAAAAAAAAAAAAAAAAACAACAACTTTGCTTCAGAAGCATTTCAAACCACAACGAATAATATATCTAGTAAGTGCTTCACGCTCACACTTTTAAATTGTAAAGATATATTAAGCTCAACATAGAACAATATAAATTGGAAATATATTGGTTTTATGTGGGCTATTTCAGTTTGAACGAACATATTATAGCCTACATTTTTCGGGTTTTATCATTTTATTTTGACTTAATTTGAAGTATAACAATTAATAAAACAAAATGAAATGAGTAAAGTTATATATCCAGATTGGAACAATCTTAAACCTAATGATGACTTGTTAGAAAAAGTTGATTCATAAATAATAATATTTCTATTCGATTTTGACAGTAATGTATTCCTTACTCCAAGCTACAACAGCAGGCATTGACGGAGCGAGGGCTGTGAAAGACGTAAATTTCAACAAAATAAATCAACATTATTTATTGTCAAAACACAAAGTACTCTTTGCACACGTTCAAATACATTTTTTGCAAACAAAAAATGAAAATCATGAAATTATTGTCAATGCCATGTAAAATCATTAATCTTCATATATAAACGTTGGTAGTCATTTAAATAATAATAAAAAAAATAAACGTGGGAGTAACGTGATTTCTCTAGGAATGTTATTTCCCTAAATTATGTGGAATTACTATTACAGAGGTGAATTTTAGAATTAATTAGAATAACTAGTGAACATTCAGCAATATATGTTGCATAGATACATAATTATAAAAAACTGAATCATTTACTGAGATAATATATTTTTCAATCTAAAATAACTTCATGAGAATATAAGCACTCCAATCGTGTAGTACCATCCATTAGTTGTCCTGTGTTGTAATGCGTTTTAGTATTGAAATTTGAAAAGAATAAATCTGAAAAATGTAACAATAAATGGATTTAAATCGTCATAGCATAGTTTGTTGTTCTTGTTGAGCATTGAAGTATGAAAAAATATATTTTATAAATGACTTCACTAACTTTTAAATATAAAATTATTTTACATAGTTTCTAATTAAAAAATTTGGAAAACGGTTGACCCTAAAGGCCATCCATGTAACTTCCCGCTAACTACACTATTTTTGGAAATTTTGAACTGCCATAACTTTTGAATGAATTAACCGATTTTTATGCGATTTGCGGCAATCGATGCAGTTTTTTAAGTCCATTGAAAGAATCAACAACAAAAATTTTTCAGATAAAAAGTTTCGGAGAAATTGAGGAAAAACACTTTTTTGATTTTCTTTCGTTCACGATATCTCGCGAATGAATCAACCGATTTTTATGCGATTTGCGACAATCGATGCAGTTTTTTGAGTCCATTGAAAAAATCGACAACAAAAATTTTTCTGATGAAAAATTTCGGAGAAATTGAGAAAAAACACTTTTTTTGATTTTCTTTCGTTCACGATATCTCACGAACGAATTAACCGATTTTGACCGGACTGGTAGTGATCGACATCGATTTTCCAGGTTAAAAGCTGATTAGATTTTGGAATTGACCGGTAAAGCCGTTTAAAAGTTATTCTAAAAAAACCTGATTTGAAAAAATGTTATTTCTTTGTTTTTTTCGAAATTTCTCAGAACCTACCGGTCCGAATTAGTTGAAATTTTCAGGAAATCTAAGTTTGATGGAACTCTTTAGAACGCCGTTTAGTAGGATCCAATCGGTTAAGCCGTTCAAAAGTTATAAGCGGGTCACATACTTACATACACACACGCATACATACAGACAGGGTGACACCCTCTCGGGAGTGGTCAGGGAAGATTCCTAGGACCTCAAAACGTTGAGATCTGATGAATACTCGATTTTCGAAAAACGGGGTGAAACCAATAACTTCCCGATTTTAGAAAATTTTCAATTTTCTTAGCGGGAAGTTAAAAACAATAAATATAGGCCACATTGATTAAGGAGCTTCTTTAAATTTGTCAAAGTAATTGCAATTAATTACTATAAGAGGAAATGAAATGTGGTGTAAAACGATTTCTTGACAAAAGATTACTTCAAATGATAGGCCTAATAGAGAAGATAAAATCAGTGCTGGCCACTAAAAGAATATCTCGAAAATACCCGAAAATCTTTGTATGTTATGGTGGGGAAATGAAATGCAAAAAAAGAAAAGAATATCTTATTTTTGAATGGAAACGTATAAAGGTTCTTTGGTTTTATTAACAGAGTAACAAAAGTAACTTTCACATAAAAGGCACAATACAGAAACAAGTTTAGCGAGAATGGTGCTTAAACTAAGAGGACGCAAGGTGTGTGGTTGATGGAACGCTAGTGCAGTGCCTTTCAGAATCCGACACCAATATGGGCTGAAGCGTTGGACAAAGCAAACAATCGTCGGAAACTAATGACCGTACAGCAATGTGCAGCTTACTCCATCATGTCTGAGAGTGCATTCTGATCTTGGTCGGAGATGTCCAATAAATCTAATGGCAATGTAGAGATTGGAAGTGTAAACTTTCGCTACGCAAAGATTATAAACGTATCGACAAGATAGCAGTAAGAGCAAATGTTAAAGCAAGCCTTTTAGAAATATCAAACCTAGCAGAAAGAAGAAAATCTGGAAGATGGGCACACTGACTGTTTCCAAATTGCCATACATGGGATGTAGAGGCAACAGGGAGAGACGAACTTCTATCTCACGCAAGCTTTAAATCACAAAGTTTTTAATCAGTAGGTCTACGTAATTTTGGACTCATACATTCACCAAAAAATGCAGATGGGAAATATTTGTGTCTTGTTGAACAGTAAATTAAAATATTTTGTCATTATAAAATCGACATTAAAGTGTGTCTATAACGTTACATATATATACCTAAATTCTATCTAAGTAAATACTATTTATATATGAAAAAAATGAGCAATTTAAGTAATTTCCAAGATATACCTTATAATATAAAGAATTTCTTACTAATAAAGTATTATATAGTCATTGCATAATGTTTAAGAAGCTATGGCATTTATTTATTGTTACGTACAGTGTGCATAATTTAAACTTGAAGATACAACCAGTCACAATCAAGAGCGTATTGCACATCGGAAATTTGTTATAGATTGACATGTTGGCTGTATGACGGGGAAAAATGGCCAGGAAATTCTCTGTTGAGTCGAGACTGAAAAGAGTAAGTTAATTTTAAAATGTATTTTTTAAATGAGCTGTAGATCTTTGCTTTTTAAATTAGTTACTAAGTTATTTTTTGTTACAGTATATATTTTAAAAATACTTTGTATTCTTTATTTATTTTTGTTTATATTTGTATAAAAAAGATGATTTCGGTTCTTTTTTTTAAAATAATACAATATTTTACTACTTATACGAAAGAGACAAGTTTTGTTGATTCAGTTAGGAAGTCATGGTAAGTTAGAAAGTACAAGATAAGCTGATTGATGTACACAACAACTTCATCCTTCAGCTTTCCTTTGAATATAATATGCTTCTCAACATATTGCATATTGCTACTATACGTGTATTCCCGAAGTATATTATATTAAATTTAATAGACGTTGTTTTTTATAAGGCGACAGAAATTAATAATCTTTATTTATCAAACTGAAAAATTTAATATTTTATAAAATGCAGACTCCTAATATTCACGAAGAAAATTAATAAATCATATAAGTTTTAACAATATCTTAATTCAAATTCACATTATCTATATATAGTGCTAATTCATACTTAAAACTTTAAAAACTACAACAAGGCCACTTATGTATATATTGTATACTGAAATAGTCCGAAAACTTGCCAAACAAACCCTGTATGACCAACTCTTAATTTCCGAGTAAAAGATTTTCTCTAGTTTAATAGATTGAAAATATTCGAATGATTCTTAGCAATAAAATTAATGTTTCAAAAATATATGTGATTATTATTGATGAAATCATGGTTAGTATCATCTATTTAAAGCCAAATAAAATACTTATATTTCAACAAAAGTGGCCGCTTTTGTATCCTACGGCTACCATGACGTAGTCAAAACACATGGGTGGTAAATTTATGTTATTCATAACTCGGCTTTTGCATTTCCTGTATAGTTACACTGGACGTCATTAGCCACAGGCTCTAATATGTCGCCATCACCATGACAACCTACATGACTTTTAATGCTAGTGTTAGCGCAGTTCTACACAGGATGGCTGGTGATAAACTACTTGGTACTAGTGGCAACATAGTGGATATTTAACGATTTACTACCATGTTCTTGGACTAATAAATATTTTAAGATTTGTTGAAAAAATCAGTATTTATGCACTTAAATCTGCAATTTCGTGACTTGCAGTGTTTGTTAGGTGTTTTGTTAAGTTTAGCACCATTTTTAGAATCTACATCAAATTTCAAACAAGAAAGTCTTAAAATAATTGTTGGTATAGTAATGTCAAATATTAAAAGTTATAGCTGAAAGTTAAAATTTGTAGTCATTGTACAAGGTTAAGAAGATAAAGATAAACAAGATAAAAAGGTTTAAATCTCTATTACGGTATAGTTTCGTAGGTGTCAAATCTCATAAAAAAACTTCCCTGGTAAATAGGCTTTCAAATAATGTAAAACATAAAAAATAAAAGGTCAGCTCCTAGCATGAGAAATACGAAATTTGCGTAGCAGTGAACGTGTTAAAGCCTGCAGCCTGAATACGAAAAAACATTGTGTGCTGAAATAAATACTGTACGGTATACAATGATCAAATACAGAATCTTGATTATTCAAACCATTCTGTTTATTATTATTATTTTTTTTGCATGAACCAGTTTCTAACAAACATTGATGGAGTCTTGTAAACTCCGGTGAAATCGGAGTCTAGTGATCAGGATACCGAGTGTAAAATATCCTCTGGGCGGCTATAAACCCTGAAAACCCCCGAAATGTATTTCTTAATATTTCCGATTTGGAAAAGATATGGTTATTACTTCACTACCTAATACCTACTGACTCGCAATAGATTCTTATGTTATTTTTGTGGAAGGATAATCTAATTTTGTTGTAAACATGAATAATCAAACCTTAATTATCATTCAGTTTGTATACATGATCATATAATACTATACAGTATTTATTTCAGCACACCACATTTTGTAGTATTCGGGCTTTAAGTACTGTTTAGAAGAGGGACAAACGGAAGGTTGTATTATATTACTTGAAAGCTTATTTATCGATAAAGTTTTTAATGATATTTAATGATATTAGGCACCTTCTAAACTATGTATATAATAAGAGAGATTTAATCTTTTTATCTTCTTAATTTTTGTGCAGTTACAACAAGTTTTAGTTTTCAGCAATAACTTTTAATATTTATCATTTAATATCATAACCTAAATATTTTTAAATGAACTGGAGATAAACACTTTTAATCTGCATAATATTAATCTTATGTTGGGTTATTTTGAATTTGTACCAAGGCAAATTAAATATTTTATCCATATATTTTTGTTTTGAAAAAATGTAAAAAAGAAGAAACTGGAAGTTAATATTTTAATACTCAAGTGGAATAATTTATTTATGAACAATACTTAGTTATTTTGTTGATATTTTAAACAATTTTAATTTTGATTCTTCAAATTTTAGATTAAGTTTTTTTATTTTAAATATATATTTAGGTATGTTTTACCACAATAAAACTAAACATAATAGAATTTGGTATTGGTAATCTAGTTTTTTTATTTTAGATAGATGTGTTTACTAAAATCGCATTTTTAAAAACCTTTCTTTTTACCGTATTTGTTTGTATTTAGTATATCTTCTTCTATTACAATAAAACAATTGTTATTTTTACCTGTAAGTAGGAAATTAAGTAATAAACTGCAAAAGTATTGTAGTGAGAGTGACAATCTGCCGAATACTACATCAGTACCTAGTAATAAAACCGAAGAAAATGTCATAAAGTTTTTTTTTTAATTTCAAGAATTATATTATATAGGATAATATATTAATAATAATATTAAATTTTTTTGGTCCGTCTTGTGACTTTTTTTGGTCGTTCGAATGTTACGACGCGTTTCGGGACCGCAATCCCATTGTCAAGTACACTTACACAATAAAACACACAACACGTTTAAAAAACACAAAAAAACACCACAGTTACAACACTTTTAAAAACTTAAAAAAAAACCTTAATTGTGCCGGACAATTATTCATCGTGTAGGCCGTAGTGTGGTCCATGGTACACAAGAATTAGTACAAAATTCTGTTGTTATTTCAGTTAGTAGCAAATGAAAACAAACACTTCCAATAGCATATATTTATTTTCAAATAAATGAAATCTCAAAAAGTTGTTATTATCCTTCAATTAGTTAAATTGGTGGAACATTTCCAATAAAAGTCAATTGAATGTATAGCTTCCTAAATAAAGCATACATTTAACATGAACTATTTATAGGATAGGGCTAATACAAGCATTAACAGTAATGTATGTTGTCATGGTGATAGCAAGCTCATGGCTAATTGACGTACAGTGTAAATCAAAATCTGTGTAGGAATTAGATATTAATGTACCGCCCATGTGTTTTAATTACGTCATAGGATGATCTAATAGTAAAGCAAATCATGTCCGTTGAAATTATTACCACATTTAGCCTATAAGTAGATGTTTCAATATTGAAAAAATAATTCTAATTTATATCTGTAAATAAAACATTCAGCAAAACTACTGCGGAGTGAGTGACGGTATGACGACTACTATATCGCCAGTGATAAAACCAATTTTCTACACAAGCAAAGAAAATTGACACAGAAAAAGTTTAAAACAAACTTCTTACAAACAACGTGTTCTTGGGAAACTTCATAGTTTGTTAAAAATAGGTGCGTGAACTTGCACGAAAAGGAAACTTTTGTATTTGAATTAGTAGCAAACAAAAAAAATTCTTCCAAAATTATCTTTTTATTTTCAAATAAAAGAAACTGCAAAAGTTAGTTCCTGTCCTACAATTAGTTAAACTATTGCAATTTGAGCAAACAAATGTATTGATTGTATAACTTTATAATTACAGCATGCAGAAACTATATACATGGTGACTGGTGACAACGTTTTGGTGATATGACCACATAGTGTATATTTACATATTTTAAGATTGGTTTCAAAAATTTACACTTGTGCAAGTAAAGCTGAAATACCTTGACTATGCATGCATTTTTTTTAGATTTAGCACCATTTTAAGAATTTACATAAAATGTCCAACAAGAATGAGTTAACATTTATTATCTACAATATACCGTGTGATTGAAAAGTCCCGGAACGGTGTAATATATTTTTTACCATTATAGATAAAGTAATTAGACTTGGTATATCAATAATAGCAATACATTTCTACTCTTTTAAGGTATTATCACTTTTTTATCCCTTAAGGGGGACGGCCCACGAGGAGTCAGACAAAATTCTTAAATAGCAGCATAGGTCGAGTTTGGTATCGAATTAAAGGTCTTAGTTAGAAGAACGCATTGCCGCAAACCGGACTTCGAAAGGTCCACTCTAACCAAAATGGCGGCCCTAAACTTGTTGAAATAAATTGACATAAAGATGCTAATATCTCGAAAAGGAAGAATTTTTAGAAAAAATTTCAAGAGATAAAACATGTTTATTTCAAAGTGCTTGACCTAAACAAAGTGATCCCAAATCAATTTCGTAAATTTTATTTTTTTTTTAATTTTCCAAGATGAACTAGTAAAAATAAAATTTACGAAATCGATTTGGAAGTAATTTTTTAGGTCAAGCACTTTGAAATAAACATTTTTTGTCATTTGAAAATTTTTCTAAAAATTCTTCCTTTTCGAGATATTAGCAACTTTATGTCAATTTATTTCAACACGTTTAGGGCCGCCATTTTGTTTAGAGTGGACCTTTCGAAGTCCGGTTTGGGGCAATGTGTTCTACTAACTAAGACCTTTAATTTGATACCAAACTCGACCTATGCTGATATTTAAGAATTTTGTCTGACTATTCGTGGGCCGTCCCCCTGCTTAAGGGATAAAAAAGTGATAATACCTTAAAAGAGTAGACATTTATGGCTATTATTGATATACCAAGTCTCATTACTTTATCTATAATGGTAAAAAATATATTACACCGTTCC
This sequence comes from Philaenus spumarius, assembly GCA_018207615.1. Classification (NCBI taxonomy): domain Eukaryota; kingdom Metazoa; phylum Arthropoda; class Insecta; order Hemiptera; family Aphrophoridae; genus Philaenus; species Philaenus spumarius. Next base: position 26,826 of record JAGFPH010005085.1, read on the forward strand.
GGGACTTTTCAATCACACTGTATCAGTTAGTGTATTTTGTGCTCAATAGGTTTATACTAAGATTCAAAAGAGATTTTACAGTATTTTATTTATTATTCGCTGAACGATATACATTTTTTCCCAGTTAGTTGTACCTAATAAATAAAGAAGGATTCTTTACAGAAGGCAAAATATTATTACAATTGAAATACAGTTTCTTACCTTGTTTCCGTCAAGTGACCCCCTTTTTTGTATTTGTGACGCGTTTCGGGACTTTTATCCCATCTTCAGACACAATGTATAAATTACTAAACCGAGGTCATCAAACATTAAAATTAATTAAAAAAAACACACGTGACACATTTCACCCTTAAAGTCGTACGTTTAGATGTCCTTATGGCTGTCCTTATGGCGTTTAGATGTCCTTAGTCTCGCGCACTCGGAACCTGTTCTTACCGCGGACTTCTTCAATCTTATTGCCATGTCATATAATATATAGAGTCGAAATTTAGCTGGTCGTTCAATAATTAATTTATGTTCACAATTTGCACCTTCTGATTTGAACGCCTTATAGATCTCATACTCCTCGATTGCGTTCATATATCTACACTAGCTGACCCGTACGGCGTTGCCCGTGGTGGTTGGTCTTTTCAGTCTTTTTAACGTAATTGTATTCTTTTTAAGTGTTCAGTCAGTGAGTGGTATTTGGCTTATATATATATAGATCTTAAATAATAAAAGCACTATTGTCATAATAATAAAAGATCTGAAATTATGATTTTAGTAACTTCGATCCCCCCAAACCCCTCCTAAAATTTCGAAATTTGTATACCCTTTCTTAGTGAGCACCTATGGCCCTAGAGGAAGCTACATACCATATTTCATTTCAATCCGTTCGGTAGTTTTGAAGAAATCGTGATTTAAAAACTTTTACTACCAACCCCCCTCCCTCCTAAGATTTCGAATTTTTTAAAACCCTTTCTTAGTGAGCACCTATGGCCCTAGAGGAAGCTACATACCAAATTTCATTCCAATCTGTTCGGTAATTTTGGAGAAATCGTGATTTAGTAATTTTGACCCCCCAAACCCCCCTAAAATTTCCAAAATTTAGAATTTTTCAAACCCGTCCTTAGCGAGTGCCTATGGGCCTAGAGGAAGCTACATACCAAATTGCATTCCAATTTGTTTGGTAATTTTGGAGAAATCGTGATTTAGTCATTTTTACCCCCCAAACCTCCCTAAAATTTCCAATTTTTTGAAACCCTTTCTTAGCGAGCGCCTAAGGCCCCAGAGGAAGCAACATACCAAATTTTATTCCAATCTGTTCGGTAATTTTGGATAAATTGTGATTTAGTAATTTTTACCCCTCAAACCCTCCTGAAGTTTCCAATTTTTTGAAACCTTTCCTTAGCGAGCACCTATGGCCCTAGAGGAAGCTACATACCAAATTGCATGCAAATACGTTCCGTAGTTTTGAAGAAATCGTTTTTTAATAAATTTGATAACCCCAAATCCCCCCTAAAATTTCGAATTTTTTCAAACCCTTTCTTAGTGAGCACCTATGACCCTAGAGGAAGCTACAGACCAAATTTCATTTCAATCCGTTCGGTAGTTTTTGAGAAATCGTGATGAGTGAGTGAGTGGTATTTCGCTTTTATATATAGACTAGCTGATGTACCCGTTCTTCGCACGGAAAAACTGCGTGTAATTTGAGAAAGTTAATTTTAATTACTATGTTTGTGTTTGCCCGTTAGTTTACCATTCGTTGACAATGGCTATCCAGTTTCGCCACGGAGAGGCCGGCAAACATGGAGAACATATTATTTACATATTTACAATTTTTACAATAATATTTTCACATGTTTACTGCAAGACGTCTCTGTAGACTATATTGGCAGATTGACCCTCAGGTTGAAGGACAAACAAACTGTCAGGTGAACTCACTCTGGAGCAGGCAACGTAAAGCTGACCGTGGGAGAAACAGTCATTCCGCAAATCCACACCAGTTACTTTTAAAGTTTGGCCTTGAGCTTTAGGTCTACATAAGAAGTAGTAAACATTTTTTGTAATTTTTTCCATAAATGTAAAAAAGTTTCGTAATTTAGTTCTAAATAGAACTGTATAAAAACATTTATCAACTTAAAATTTATTATTTTGATTAGGCCTACACCAGTTTTTATGTTCTAACTACAAGGGTGCTAACAAAAGTAGGCCTGGTTAAAACGTAATTTAGAAATATTTTATTTGACCAAAAATGAAATATTATTATAACAAAGTGTAGAGAATAAATCGAAGAAAAGAACGATATACTTGTCTTTTCTTAGTTCACTAAAGTGTTTGAAATATCTTTAGTTGAATAACAAAATGAGGTCAATCGAATAAAACATTCCGCGTGTAAACGAAACAAAACGTCCGTTGGGATTTACCGTGAGAATCAAATGGGCTAGACAGTCCCGTTCCACCGCTGTAATTTACGAAAACCTTGTACTTTCCACCGCTCTTTGACTAAAGATAAAACTGGTTATATCCAGTTTAGTTCACATCGAATGAAAGCTGCAAGTTTTCTCTACAGAATTGTATAAAGAAATCTGTAAAAACATATGGGATTGTGGGCGTTATCTCAATTGACAAATTGTGCTGTTTCATTGGTTTCAAAACTGTCCAATCGCAATGGTTTACAGAAAGCTTAGTCATTCAAATTGTATGGTACTGACATCTGATTGCAAGGCATCTTTAGGTAGATCAAATATTGACGAATCCCATGGTAGCTTTATAATTTTGATCAAAATATTACTGTAGATGGTCTGGGACGTTGAATAAGTGGGAAATAACAGTACAATTGTATTCGATTCCATGCGTGGAATCAGGTTTACAGAAATCTTCAATTTTAAAACGATGATTACATATGTAAATATACGTTTTAGAAAGAAATTATAAATACAAAAATTAAAGTTTGAAACATTACCTTTCCAATGGTGTTTGCATTTTTGAGATTGAAAGATTTTTAGTGGGTCAAATATTCAATACAATCACTCGTTACAAATGTGTTGGAGTAACGGTAGCCTACATTATGTACCGTCTGCCGGTTCTAGTGTTAAGTGTTCGTTGAATACCCGTGTGTAGGCCTATCCTACTGTGGTCATGAAAAAATGACTACGCTATTTAGGAAAGCACTGAAAATTATATTTCTGTAAACTACTATCTAACATGAAAAAGCTGCTTTAGAGGAAGCTACATACCAAATTTCATTCCAATTCGTTCTTATAGGGATTTTTAGTAATTTTGACTACCTGAACCCCCTAAAATTTCAATTTTTTAACCCTTTCTTAGCGATCATCTACGGCCTTAGGGGAACCTACATACCAAATTTCATTCCAATTCTTTCTTATAGAGTTTTTTAGTAATTTTGACTCTCCCAAACCCCCTAAAATTTAAATATTTTAACCATTTCTTAGTGAACGTCTACGGCCCTAGAGGAAGCTACATACCAAATTTCATTCCAATCCGTTCGGTAGTTTTGAAGAAATCGTTTTTTAATAAATTTGATCCCCCCAAACACCCCCTCTAAAATTTCGAATTTTTTCAAACCCTATCTTAGTGAGCACCTATGGCCCTAGAGGAAGCTACATACCAAATTTCATTCCAATCCATTCTGTAGTTTTGAAGAAATCGTTTTTAATAACTTTGATCCCCCCAAACCCCCCCTAAAATTTCAAATTTTTTCAACCCCTTTCTTAGTGAGCACGTATGGCCCTAGAAGAAGCTACGTACCAAATTTCATTCCAATCCATTCGGTAGTTTTGAAGAAGTCATTTTTTAATAACTTTGATCCCCCAACCCCCCTAAAATTTCGAATTTTTTCAAACCCTTTCTTAGTGAGCACCTATGGCCCTAGAGGAAGCTACATACCAAAATTCATTCCAATCCGTTCGGTAGTTTTTGAAAAATCGTGATGAGTGAGTCAGTGAGTCAGTGGGTTTTGGCTTTTATATATTATATAGATTATACCCTAAGCTCGGCTATTGGGCTAGCTGGCCCGACCCGGCTTTGCACGGATAGACAAATCAAAGTTAA
>JAGFPH010005085.1:64320-95993 GCA_018207615.1 Philaenus spumarius
TGTGTGGACAATTTTGTCTTAGAAAAACATTAATACAACATGTTCTTAGCTCAAATAAAGTAGTTCTTATCGTGTTCAACCCCTTTAATTAAAACCTGGGCATTCTTCTGTTTGAACAATTTTTTCTTAGAAAAACATGAATACAACATGTTCTTGGATCAAATAAAGTTTTTCTTATCGTGTTCAACCCCTTCAATTAAAACCTGTTCATTCTTCTGTATGAACAATGTTTTCTTAGAAAAACATGAATACAACATGTTCTTGGATCAAATAAAGTTGTTTTTATCGTGTTCAACCCCTTCAATTAAAACCTGAGCTTTCTTCTGTGTGGACAATTTTGTCTTAGAAAAACATTAATACAACATGTTCTTGGATCAAATAAAGTTGTTTTCATAGTGTTCAACACCTTCAATTAACTAAAACCTGTTCATTCTTATGAAGAGAATTTTTTTTCATTAAAGGATTTCATGATGAAACTGTTGTCTATATATGTCTGTTGTCTTTGAATACGGGAAAGAAGACTTCAATATCAAACGTTTTGATATCAAACTGCGGATGTTACTCTTACTTATTCTCTTTTCCACGAAATCTCTTTTATGTTATCAACTCAAGCAGTGATCTCTAACATAGTGCATCACTAACTTCTCTTTCAGTACAAAGTCAATAAATTCAGTATCAGTTCCAGATATATTTCTGCAGTTTATTTAGTAATACAGACAAGATGGCAGTTATTAGTTCAAGATTATTCTATGTAGTTAAATTTAAATCATAATGTCCAGTTGATTATTTCAGCTGCTTCTCGTAATAGGAATTAAAGTGCTATTTCACTATTTTAGCAATCCGTGTAAAAATATGAAAATAAATTGGTGTTTAGAATGCTTATTAACTTTGGAATAAAATATATGGAATGGGTACGTCGTTTTGATTGGTGTTAGGAAATTACTTTTCGTGTACCCAGTGACCTGCTACTGCCAACAGGAAGCTGCCCACCAGGAATTGGAAGAACATTTTCAATGGGATGTTATGACAATATGTAAATTGTTTTAAATGTCTTACTTTTTAACATACCTTAAAATGTCCAATCAGTATAATTGTTGGTAGTTTTAATTTTGTTTTGGGGGGGGGGTTTAAAGGCGAAAAACCTGGGTGGTTATCATCGCCTTTGGTAGTTTTAAAATACCGTGTAACTACTAATGTAAATGCAATAACAGGAACATTGCTAAAAACCACTGTAAGTATAAAACCGTCTGAAAACTGTTAAGAATATTTTCAAATAAAAATTAACTTTGAGCCTATAAAAGTTATAAATAATTATTGTATAAAGGACTGTAATTATTAACCCAAAAGATAAACAAACTTTATTAAACTAATTTACTTCATTTTGTTGATTAGAATTGAATTCCATTGTCATATCTTATTTTTCATAGAAATATGTGTGTCTCCAAACTAGTAACTTTTTATGCTTGGAATGTAGACTTTTTCGTTCTCTTAAGTACTTTAAACTCTAAAATTCACCCTCATTTGTAGAGCCTACTTTTGTTAAAGGGGGATCGAAGAGTACACTTAAAAGTTATTCCTTAACCAAAATAGTTATGATGTGCAAGTTTGACATATGTCTGTTGTTTTACTACTAAACCGTCCATGGCCTCAATTAAAAACCAGAATGGACATTAATAGAATGGCCTGAGAATTTGATGAATATGTTAATAATATGTTTTAACTACGTGAAATATTTAATAACAACACAAAACGATTTTCATTCCAACTAAAACCTTTCTTGTTTAAAACTTATTTTATTCAAGCATAAGAGTTTGACACTTGTAGTTCTTAGTTTTGAAAGGCTTCTAATACTTAAATGTAGTCATCAAATATGGACGTAGTGTTCAGCTTCACCATTTATTTGAACTATTTTGTTACTATTTATTTTAACTAAACAAATTAAATTCTTGTCCTACATGAAAGTTAACCTTTGATATATCATTTATTTGCTTTTCAAACAAACTTATCTTACTACCAATTTCGTTTGTACGTAATTATAAATACATTGCATTTTAATATTCAATATTAGTTTTGATTTAATAGTTAAATGGACTGAAATTTACATTATTTAATACGTTTAAGCATATAAACTCAAAATATTTTCATTAATTTTTTTCTTCTATAGTTCTTATTTTCAAAAGTGATATGTATTCTGTTCCATCATTGTTAATTGCACGAATAGGCTACTCCCTTTAACAAAAAATAGTAACCAAACATTAGCTTACACTAAACATCTTACCTCATTCTGTAAGACAAATTACTTAATAAAGAAGTGTTTTATGCATTTGATAAATATATTTGTTTTAACTCTTAGTCGAATAACGTTTAAGTTCGTTAATTAGACGCAAATAAAGTGTTATTGTGTCAATTACTTTTTGTCTATTACTTTTAAAACTGACCGACTTCGAAATTCTTGTTTGCAGTGCAACGACTGCCGACTTTTCAATATCCCTTTCTAAATGGTTTTAATGTTTTGAAAAACATTGAGCTACGAGCCGACATTCCCGTTGTTTGTACGAGGGCTATCCAGAAAGTAGATTACGTTTTGGAATTAAAAATAAACAAAGTATTGGAAATTGTTTTTATTATAAACAGATGAAAGCCACACTTAAATACAACTTTTCTACATAGTCACCATTCAAATTAAGGCACTTATCGTAGCGATGGACGAGCTTGGAAATTCCTTCGTCGTAGAATTCGGTCGCCTGTGCCTTCAACCACTTGGTTACCTCTTCTTGCAGCTGTGCGTCGTCATCAAAACGCTGCATAGCCAGCCACATCTTCATTGCTGGGAATAAGTGGAAGTCACTCGGTGCCAGGTCGGGACTGTACGGCGGATGAGGAAACAACTCCCACTTAAAGGATCCAAGAACTTGGCGAGTGGCATTTGCCTTGTGGGGCCGGGCGTTGTCGTGAATCAGCAAGATCTTTGAGCTCAACTTTCCCCTGCGCTTGTTTTGTATTGCTCTTCTGAGGTTTTGCAGAGTTTGGAAATACCTTTGAGAGTTTATTGTAGTGCATCTTTCCAGGAAGTCCAAAAAAATTACACCTTTCCTGTCCCAAAAAACAGTCGCCATCACCTTCCTTGCCGACGTCGTTTGGATGCATTTCTTGGGTTTTTCTTGGGAATTTGTGTGGCCCCACTGCATTGACTGCAATTTCGTCTCGCAGTTCACATGTTTAACCCATGTTTCGTCACCAGTAACGATGCGATCGAGTAATGAGTCGCCATCTTTATCGTAAGCGTCCAAAAACGTTAGCGCTGCAGTCATTCGCTAATTTTTGTGGATCTCAGTCAAGATTTTTGGTATATCAGTTTACAGTTTTTTGCAGTCAGAAACCTTATTACTGCACGCACCTCACAGTTCGCGGCATTTTCAATTAAGGCAGACATTTCAAACTGTCACAGTAACTCGACGGAGTACAGCACGAACTTCTCACGAGCACGGCTAGATGAAGACTGAGCGGCGTAACGCACTGACACCAAGATGGCCGCGCTAGCCCCGCCCCTTGCGGGCACAGACGAAAACGTAATCTACTTTCTGGATAGCACTCGTATGAATTTCCAAACATTAAATAGTTATAATACAATATTAATTAATACAAAGTGGGTAGACCTACGTCATTGTCGTCATTGTCAGGAATAAATTGGTAAACAAATGGAAGACTACGTTTGATTAATAAACAAAACACAATACAGATGAATTTAGCTCTAATGGTTTTGTTTTACGGGGTAAAAACTGTGTAGTTAATAAAGTACAAGTTTTTTTTCGAGAAATATTGCAAACGGTAATGGTTACAAACTAATTAAGTTACACTAGAATGTGATATTGCCCTCAGGGAGGGTAGTAAACGCTGCACTGCATTATAATAAATTACTCTGTATAAGTAGTTTAAGTAATAATTTATTCTGCTTAAGGCTTACTTCTACTTGACAACACATTATAAAGTTTGGCAAGTTTCGGTTTGTTTGTTTTAGTATTTAAAAAGTTAAAACTGTTATGAAACAAGAACATTGCATTATTCTAGCAGACGTTTCTGTAAAGTTTTGTAATGGCCTAGCTGCCTTGCATTATAATGGGTTTTCTTTTCAAAACTTATTCGATTTTAATTTGTATAAGTAGCTTTAAAGTATAGTTTCAATTCTTCTTACAATTCAACCAACAGAAATACTGTACGTGGAAATATGTGTATATAAATGTTAATGTAAATAAACTCTTGTGTATAGTTACTGCAGTCGAATTCGTTTAGGTGTTTAAAAAATAATTACCACCTATAATTTTAGATATGGTTCAGTTTTTAATGACTAAATGTTATTTTTAGTATTGTTTTTAATAATGGTTATGTATATATTCGTGACGTGTACTATTTTGTAGTGTGACATTTAATGTATTCAGGATCCTAATAGTAGAGATTCCGCTAAATATTTCAAGCAAGTCTAATCTGACCAGCAAAGCTGAAAGGCAGTATCTACAAATTTAACATTTCCAGAAAAAAAATGTATTTTTTTAAATTTTCAATCAAGTCTGAAACTTAATGAATATTTTTGTATCAGAATTACGTTAATTCATGTACATTTGACCATACCAAATCATTATACGATTTCAAACAAACAAAATCGATAAAAACAGCACTTAGGCTTCTGCTTTTCTTTAAATATAATGCTAAGTATAAAAGCAATATAGTATGTAGTACATACTGCACTTATGCTTGGCTTACAGACTCATTTTTAAGTATAGCTGTGTGTGCAATGAACCGGCAGTAATAACATTTTAGGTTTACTATAAGAATCTTTATTTTGAGAAATTATTACATAATGTGTGTTATTTCTCTTATCTTTTAACATTCAAGTCTATTTAAAAAATGTGTAAATAAACACATTCGTTCAAATATAAAACTTATGTTTATTGTTATTAACTTTATTTTGTGGCATACATCTGTGTAGTGATGTGGGCCGGGCATATGCCCAGTGGGCTGGTCGTTTAAAAACGGGCATATGCCCGGGCATTTGCCCAAAGCGATTTTAAGCGCCCAAAAACTGGGCGTTTATAAAAAATTTAGTTTAAGGCAGTTTTAACTATTATATTTCATGTTTTAATTATTATAGTTCATGTTTTTAATCTTTAACTGCCTTCAGTGCTTAGTTGTGTTCTTAAAATTAACATTTTAAGGGAGGGGGTCATTATCAAGAGATAAGTTGACAAACAACTTAAACCATTAAAATAAACCCCTAAAACTTGTAATATTTTCAATGTGGTGTTTTGAATAAACATTTTATTGCAAAATTGTTAAATAATAGCTAATTTACTAACCGCTACTTAAGCAGGTTTCTACCCTGGAAGTCATAAATGTGTGCATAAGGTAAATTTATAATGAATCAATTAATAATTGAATTTATAGTTAAGTATTAAGGTTTTGTTGATAAAAAGGTGCTTTTTAACAGCTTTGTATTTCAATAACATGAAAAGGCACTTATTTTATTTTGCTTTTATATGGTCCAACACTGGTTTAAAAAAATATATATATAATTATGTTTGTTGTACAATCATTCATGTTTTTACTTAGGCCTACCAATTTTTTCCAAAAAAACAACCAAAACAACTCATTTTTCACTTGAGGTAGGTATTATGTCAAGAATTAAGATTGTAGTTACATATGAAAAAGATGGATGATTGTGGAGGCATTGGCCAACCACTTCTGGAAGGAAAGCCATATGTCTCATAGGCAAGGGTTGGTAACACTGTCTCAGGATATGTGATGTGGCGTCACATCCTTGTTGGATTCCCCTTGTTGACAAGTGAGAGTCAACACTTCCTACCAATAAAATAACATATATTATACAAGAAATTATTTTTTTTAATATAATAGGCTTTTATGTAAATATGTATAATAAGAGGTTTAAGTCTTCAAATTAATTTCCATTAATTAGGTTTATTAGCCTTTAACTGGATAAATGCCCGGGCGCTTATGGATTTTGGGCGTTTATTTGGGCATATGCCCTGCTCATTTGCCCCGACATTTAAACGCCCGGGCGTTTTACATCACTATATCTGTGTGACAAATGAAACAAGAATTTAAATTTTGCTAAGAACACTAGACATGTTATCTAAAATACAACCAAACATAATTAAAATACCACACTTTAAAAACAAACATAAGCATAAATAATAAAAGCAGGATTTGAACCAAACGCACTACTTACTTGTGCTAGCGTAAACAGCAGTACCTACTATCTAAAACTAGAGCTAAGGAAAGGAGCAGTATCTTATCTACGTATACTGTTTTCTCCCTTAATATATTTAAGATAGTGCTTACTTGCTTAGTGTTAGGAGGTTTTTTCATGTAGATACTGCACTTGAAATTAAATTATCTTGGAAACGGCTGTAGATACGGCTTTTTAGTTTGACTTAGTCCACCCGATTCCTTGAAATCCAAAACATAATACAACATTAGTAGCTTCAAAATGGCATACGTATCTCTTCAGCTTAGCAGGGCAGCAATATCATTATATAAATTATTCGTTACGGTAATTATAAAGGATTTTATTTTTTAGGGTTGCAAGGTCCTAAACAGAAACCCTGCCGGCGTCGACCAAAAAACATCTTTTGCCCTCTTGATTTTCCTAATTACTCCCACCCAGTGATACCTGTATTCCTGATAAATGAACAGATGCTACCTATTGGGTTTAATAGGATGGTTTCCCTTTCCTGCCCTGGTGGGCCCAAGGTGAAAGTTCTGGCTCTACCTAGAGCCTCACATTCCAGAAGGATGTGTTCCGCCGATTCTTCAGCCGTTCCGCATTTCCTACATATACTCTCCTCAGCAATCCCTATTCTATGTAGGTGTTTCCTGAGATGACAGTGACCTGTTAATAGGCCAACCACCCATCTCATGTTATCCCTTCCTAGCGAGATAAGTTCTTCTGCATGTTTCCTGCCTGGCTTGAACAACTTCCTGGCAAGTCCACCTGTTCCTGAAAACTTCCAGGCTTTGTCTTTGCCCTCCTGCATCCACATCTCAACCGATGCTCTGGCATGCCCATAGGAAATCCCAAGCACCGGCTCAGGGCCCACAAGAGGAGCCTCAGACCCTTTTCTGGCTAGCTCATCCGCTCTCTCATTACCATCAATGCCTGAGTGCCCATTGATAAAGGATACTCAAAATTATGAATAAATCTTATTTAAAGACATGTTCTAATTTTTCCAACTTGTATCCAACAACTGAATTAAATATTAATTTTTAATCAAAAGGAAGTGTTTTGATACTTTATTTTTAACTGACACACCTCGGTCCATTAACAATTAAGTTAAGTTAATTAAATAAGTTGAACTAACTATAGTAAAGATATTGAGAAATAAAAAGTATATTTTAAGGATCTCTTACACCATCAAGATAGTACATTTGTGAGTGAGTAATTTTAAACTTGAAACGACACCGAACCAAAAGTAATTAAAACCAATGTTCAATCAATTTTCCTTTACAAGCAAAGTTGAGATTGAACTAGTAATGACAACGAACCCCAGCTATTCCACTTCTGTACCTTCATTAAACTAACTGGCTCCTTAAATGTCGCCTTAATAATGATGAATTTGGGGGGGGGGGGGCTATTGGGTAAATGATTGTATTTCACTAAATTGAAATCTATAAGGTTAGTATTTTTTAATGAATTACTGTTGTTAGTATGTCGAATTTTCAGGGTAAGTTATTTTAAACTTATTGTATCTGTTTCAAAGAACTGAATATTTCTACTTCTATAATGGTTCTGAATACTAAAAATAATATCTCAATAGAAACACAATTTTACACTGCTCAGAAAGTTTTATTGCTTGAAATTCATTCGTTTTCGAACCGTATTATGTTAGTTTTTAGTATTAGTGGTAAATATGTATTTATAAAACAAAATCTTTTCTATTCTAATCTTCCTAAATGAGAAGCTTAAAATTTATTTTAATCTACAATCGAAAATAAAAATAAACACTTCAACAATGGATACAATAACAACATCGTTATGTAAATATGCCTTAATAATACACATTTCGATAACGTATACAGATTTAATATTACTGAAACTAATTTTATTTTGATTTAATGGTTCTACTTTTAGTGAAGCTAAACAAACTGCCACTAAAGACGTTAACAAATAAAAGGATTTTAAAGCTCAAATACACCATCAAAAATAGTAAATTTCAGTACTGTTAATGAGATAATAATTAATTGAACAACCCCTTGTCTTCTACTAATAGCTAATTTTAGATATTGATATTGGTTCAATTTGTAATTATTTATATTTTGGAACATTGTTTCATCTATAATTCACTAACTTTGTTAAGTTTTCAACATCTGTTTAACTAATACTTTCTTTATTTTAATAAAACAATACATTTATTTTTCTCTACTTCACTATACGAGAACTTGTATAAGAACTTACACCATTCTGAATGTATAATTACGTTTTATTATTCTGGCTTTAAAATACTAAAATCAAAACGTAAAAAAATTTAAACTCTTGATTAACCTTAAATTTACATATTAATATGCAGACAAAACAGGACATTGTGTTTCAACGCAAATAGTAGTCTACATCTAAATTTTAAAACAGTATTGATAGTCTGCTAAACTAATTCAAACCAATAATTAATTGTTGAATTAAAATAAAGCAACATATTTAATTTCAAATTTTTCTATTTTGGTACATAAAGGCTTAGAAAGTTCTGCCTTTATTGTTACGTATTCCTGTGTCTCTAACTTTAAAGTTAAATAATCCGAAACATTTTATAATGTTGGTTACCCTAAACTTACGTAGCCTATAAATGTATAAATTGAACAGATTTGAGTGTTTCAATCAAAATAGAAATATAGCATTACAATAGATTTCAAAAGTTGAAAAATGTATATCAATTTTAAAATGATACTGGGTTGTTTTGGCATCAGTTAAATAGTTTTACCACACGGACCAGGCATGAGGGGACTGTAGTATGACTTTGGGGAAATAGTCAGTTACTTTTATAACCTCTTAAAACTATATAATACGAAAATTCGTTTAGGTTATACAATACTTGTATCGCCCATTGTAAAATTACTACTAACTTGATCTTATTTTAGAAGAAAAACAAACTTTCTTTGGACCTAATTGTTGCTTCTAAATCAATTTAACTGTTTTTATAATTGTGCATCTGTACACAGTGTCCACATCAATAATGAAAAGGCACTCTACCCTAACGGTAATCATACAGATAAAATCTTAACATATTGGTAACGCACTGTAACTTGTTCGTGTGCGCCTAAACTCACAACACATGACGTCAAATAATGTGTTCTATTGTTCGCGCTTACCGCTGACAGTCGCCAAGATAAACTGAAACGTAATCATTTTATGTGACATAAAGAAATATAATAATTCTGGTTTTACTTACAATTTTAAGGGGGCACTCCACCTTAATATTGATAAAAATGAAAACATTTAACATTATTTTTTCGCCTAGTTTTGTTTCCTATGATTTTCTGAACAATTTGATATACAATAAGTATAGATAATATGCTTATAATTAGATTATTTTATCTAAAAACGAAACGCGTACATGTATATTCTCCAAATAACTGAGTCTTTTTCTAGGCCGTTTTCCGAAAGTTTTGTTTCTCACGTTTTCATTTACTGTGGCAGACATAACTCAAGTTGTATTTGAGATAGCCTCATATTTTTTTATTTTTATTTTGAGGAGGACATTTCATTGTACAACTTGTAGTATTGATATACATTAGTTCCTATAATAAAGATTTTAATAAATGATTAAAAAAAGATTTTACTAAAAAATTTTATAAAAAAATTAAATAACATATTTTTTACAGAAATATTTTATATAATTTAATATCCATACTACAGGTTGTAGAATGAAATGTCCTCTTCAAAATAAAAGAATAAAAATGAGGTTATCTCAAATACAACTTGAGTTATGTCTGCCACAGTGAAGCCTAGTTAAATCCGTAAAAATTAACCCCCCTCCCCGGGGAAGAGGGGTTGGGGGCCAAAATTTATGGAAAAGTCACTATAACCAACACTCATTATATAAAACATAAAATAATTAGGTTTGCTTTAAAAATAAAGAAAATTTTTTTAAAGGCGGAGTGCCCCCTTAAACATCTTATTATTTGCTAAACAAAAATGTTATATCTTGGCATGTCAAAAAAGAAATATATGGGGACAGAAATAACCAATTGGTAAAATTTCACAATTATAATTTATAAATTTTACCAATTGGTTATTTCTATCCCTATTATGGAGTTTCACCAAGTACCTACTGTTTTTACTTTAAATTCAATGAAATATATGTTTATAAATATATAATTAAATAAATATAGTATCAAGAAATTTATAATAAATAGTCGTGAAGGTAAAATTCATAAAGGTATAGGAAGAATAATTAATCCAATTAATGTTCTTATTCAATTTAATGATAAAATTCCTGTTGAAGGGTCAAACACTGAAAATAAATTTGTTATCATTTTCAAATTATTTGATTAATAATCAATTTATTAAAAATTTTAATTTTATTTGATTTAAAAAAAATAAATGATTGAATTAAATAAAAAGAAAGATAAAATAAATATTATAAATAAGGATATTCATGTTGGAGTAAATTTAACATTTTTTACTCTACATTTTTTAGGTTTAAGAGGAATACCTCGTCGATACTCTGATTACCCTGATGCTTATATATCTTGAAATATTTTATCTTCAATTGGAAGAATAATTTCATTTATTGGAATTTTATTATTAATTTTTATTGTTTGGGGATCCAATTTTATGTCAACATTTATTTAGATTTTTTGGACATCCAGAAGTTTATATTTTAATTCTACCAGGATTTGGTTTAATTTCTCATATTATTAGACAAGAAAGAGGAAAAAATTGATCTTTTGGATCTTTAGGTATAATTTACGCTATAATAGCAATTGGTTTATTAGGTTTCGTAGTTTAAGCTCATGATAAATTCAACAAAAATAATTTACTTATTATTTATAATTATTAGAACTTTAATTTCCTTGACTTCTAATAATTGATTTGGTTCTTGAATAGGGTTAGAAATCAATTTAATTTCTTTTATCCCTTTAATACATACAAAAAATAACTAATAAATAGTATAACTCATACATTTAAACTGTTTCTTCATATTATGAGACTTACAGGTAATTTAACACCAAAAGTGGAAAACTACTGAAGACTTCAAAAAGAGACCAATTAACAGGTTACTTTCTATAAGTGTCACTTTTTTAATCTGTTTAATACCAAGGATTAAGCATAATTCTCCATAACCCTAACTCACGAAGACTTAGGCAACTACTCCTTATTTAGTCCTTGTACATTTGTACATAGTATGTATAGTTAGAAATTTAGAGATCTAAAAATTTAGATATTTCAAATATTTTCAAAAAAATTCTACTAAAACATGAAACGTTTTACAAATATGCATTACATTGTACCATATTATGCGGAAAGAGAAAGGGACCGGTATGAAGCTGGATATATATATATCAAACAAAGACGGTGTGCGACAAGTTTTTTTCACCTAACGGTACTTCCTAAAAATTGGGAAATCAAGTAGCTTTGAGTTCTCTTGTAAAGATTCTCAGAAAGAAGGTGCCAACCACACCATCTTCGAGTGCAACAAGTGGGCAGTAGAAATACATATACTTGTACCAGAGATAGTAAGAAACACAATGGTTTAGACGATGCTCCTAGGACTGGATAAGTTATAATATATGTCTGCATGTTGGAGAAAGCTGTGGCCTTTTGAAATATTTTTCCAATTTCGAAGAAATATTAAGAAATACTGTGTAGTTGAGATTATTATCAAGAATTTTGACAAACAAGTAAACCGGTAAATTATAATACTAAAAGTATGGTTATTCAAAAGTATTTCTGAATACCGAAACAGTTAAAAACATTTAGAATATATTTAAATTTTATTTAGAGATTTTAAGAAACCTATTTTTACTAATAGTTCGAGTAAATTAAATCCAAATCAAGTAAATTACTCGATTGACATATTCTTTTCTTTAAAAAATATAAATTTTAATTAACTTTTAGAAACAACTCATTTATTCTTTTATTCGTTCTTTCTGGTTGTGTTCTAAACTCATTATAAAATATGTTTGTCTTTATGATGGTATAATGACATCATCGTATTTGATAGGAGGTAAAAGAAGATGTTAATCTTAAGATGTTACCTTCATCTTAGTAATCTTTGTTTAGAAGATTACTACTTATATTTAAAACTGTATTTTTAAGAAATGAGTAATTTTGATGATTGTGAAAACGATTGTCCAAAATTATATTACCATAATTGATTTTTTTATTCTCATTATACACTAAACCTTTTCCGACAATTAAACAAATTATCAATATTAAATGTCGGAACCCCTCAACTCGTCTTGGGTAACACTTTCAGTTCAACGATAGAAGGTTATTAATTAATTAATTGATTAAATGCATTAGTCTCTGAACTTGTGACTCATTGTATTCACGGTGGTGATTCCTAACTTATTATTTCTTGCAATTTAATTTGTGAAGTTTGCGCTAAACATTTCCTTCTATTTATAATAAATTTTTGTTTTTAGATAAGTTACAGAGATGGCACTATAGGATGGTAGAACTAAAATGATCCTGTATATATATATATATATATATTATATATATATATATATATAATATTTTAGTACTAAAATTGATTTAAATGGAAGAGTCATTTGCTGACAAAATCTAAATAAATAACTTCAACAAAATTAAATATACATACTAGTATAATTATTGTAACAACCAATTAAAGTATTTTAAGTTTAATTAATGGTAGACAAGGAAAGGTGTAACAATTAATTGTACAACCAATAACTAAAACTGAAAAACTAGAACAATGTATAAGTTAGATAAAAATATTCACAAAATATTAATTTTTAAGTCATACACATTAAACAAACAAACAAAATTTTACTAACTATACTGTAACAAATAGTATTTACAAAATAGTTAAATGTATTAATTAGTTATCATTAAAATTTGCAAATCAATTACAAATATCCCATTTAATTCAACTCCGGTTAAATGATTAGCTACAAAACTACAAAATTATTTATGTATTATATTGATTTATTTTGTACAATATTCTTATAATAGAGGATTCATTTTACTATACATACCATAATACCGTATTTTAAAATTATTTAAATATTTTTCTTTGGATTTGTTGATATTTTTGGAGATACCTAAAGGATAAAATATTCAAACGTTAACCTCGAGATTTAATAAACAGCATAAACACAAGTAGCCTAAGTTCCTTATCGCGAAAAACTACAAATTTAGAGTAGAAAATGTACAAAGGGATAATAATTCTTAAGTTTTAACATAATACTTACTTGAGTTCTGTTTATAGTAAGAATTGTCTTTTTCAGTTGACTGCGTTTTATTTACGCTATTACATAAATCCAGCCTAATGATTATTACGTTGATTTCCAGCCACTTATTTTGAAATCACAAGTAATGACTTGACCTTCTTGATGTCAAGCGATCCCTAAAGTTGGACAAATTTTAAGGTTCAGTTTCGTAGAATTAATAGTTACAACAAATATATAAGGTCTGAAAAATAAAAACGCCTGGTGTTTCATTAGTCAGGTTTTACTGAAGGGAAGTGACGATCAAAACTAGTATCTTGGAAAAGTGGATAAACGTTAATACTGAGATCTTTGAAAAAAACTGATCATTACATACATAAATATATTATGTTCTTTATAATACCGTGAAGGTTTATAAAGTTTATTCGCTTTTTACGAATTGCTGATATATATACAATATATAGTTTACCAAGTTTACAATATATATTTACAATATATAGTTTGAAATTATGAACCACACACCTCCATATAATAATAATAACCTTACATGATAAAGTCGCCCAAATCAAAATCATAACCTTACAGTACCTTAAAGTATATAGATTAACAAAAAAAAAGTTTACCAGTCTATCGATTTCCCAAAGTCGAAAAAAAATCAATTATCATTTTTTTTCGATTATCCTTAATATTTCGAGCTGGGATGAAGATAGAGAAAAATAAAAAATACCACCGTGTAGGGGAGGTATTTTTCAACAAAAAATAACATATGTATTTATTTCGTCCGAGCAATGGTTTGTCTGAAAAAATTCTATAATGCAGGTATGTATTTTGCAGCAGGAGAAATCACTAAAAGGAAATCTAAACTGGAGCTGTTGAAAATGAATTGGTGAATCCGGTACTCCTAAAATCGATAATCGAAATCGACTCCTAGATCGGGTAATTTTCAAGGTAACAAGCTGAGACTCAGCATAAATGTTTAAAATATATATTTTAACTCCTATGTCAAGTTTCAATTCGATAATTTTTTATTAAAATTTGGCTAATTTAGAATGAGCCAACGCTTCATATATGAATAAGATGTCCTCTTTTAGTGATTTCCCCTGCTGCAAAATACATACCTGCATTATCGATTTTTTTTCAGACAAACCATTGCTCGGACGAAATAAATACATATGACCTTTTTTTTGTTGAAAAATACCTCCCCTACACGGTAGTATTTTTATTTTTCTCTATCTTCATCCCAGCTAGAAATATTAAGGATAATCGAAAAAAAATGATAATCGATTTTTTTTTCGACTTTGAGAAATCGATAGACTGGTAAACTTTTTTTATGTTAATCGAAATACTTAAATGTACTTATAAAAAAAATCAGCCGTATTGTAAATTACTGGAACTATTGGTCTAAATTGACCCCTACCGACTGGCCTATCACTTTAATACAGTTTTCACAGTCTTAACAAACTGGAAATAGAAGTATTTCTTTAAAAGGCTATTTAAATGTAGACTACTTTTAATTCGAACTTAATATTTCAAAATTGTCATTTTTGGCACTGCAATTATTTTCTGGATTTTGCGTATGCTAAATAATGGTTCTACGTATATATAAAACCAATAATTGTCTAAATTCAGTATCTGTGCCGTATTGGTGTATTTATCGATTACATGTTTTACAACTATAAGTTAAAATAATTTTAAAGGTATGTATTTAACTTTCAACATAATTATAAAATAAATCTATGTTAATATTTGTACAATTCACAACAAACTATCGGTGTTTTACTTCCGTTTGATTTTATTATTTACTGTTTTGAGAAGATGATTTAGTTGTATATGTTTGTATAATAATACGGTAATACCTTTACATTATTCTTATGTAATATGTTACATATAATTACTATTTTTCATTTTTAATAATTATATATATCTAACGTATTGTATTAAACACTAGAAATACAAATAAAATAAAATAAATTGTATTTTTTCTATAAAACACGAAACTCCCGCTTATTTCAAGCTTTTTACTAGCCACTTTAGAACAGAAAATACACTACTCTATATTTTATACCTTGACTTTATACTCGTATCTTCTTTGAACTATGTAACATGTTTGCTTACTGACTGAAAATAACAGGAATTGTTTCTAGCTAGCTAGGAACTGATTATAACATGTAAAGTATAGGCTCAAGAACCAAATTGAAAAATTAAACATGGAAATTTAACACTACATTTCGTAGTATTCTATATTATTGTTAAATGTCAAATAATAATCTGTAAACATAATTACTGTTTCAATCATTTTGTTCATTTAAGTACATTCATTTCTTTTTGAAATTTTTTATTACACAAAATACTACACCTAAACACAGTAGAGAGTTTTTTAACACTTGATGGAAAATGGAAAGATCTAATTGGGCAAGATGAAGTCCTTCACTTTTTGAAAACACGAGAGAGTAAATTATATTATAAATGTACCAATTTATTTTTCCAATAAAACATTTCAGTATTTAGAAATGATAAATTGCAGACAAAACGTACATAATAGAGATAGCTATTCAAGCAATAAATTTATATTCAAGCGAAATTTTGTTTCTTCTTTCTTTTCCAAGCACTCATTTTCAGATTGTTTGAATAAGTTAGTAGCACACTTGGCTGCTTTATGTGCGAGGGTGAATGTGTAAGTATGTGATGTATGAGATATTGAAATGCAAACGTATCTGAGCTAGCAATGAAATTTATCTATTAAAGTTCCCTATAAATAACCAGATAAAAACTGTGCAGATGTTTGTTACAGATACATTAGAAATAACATAAAACGCTCCCTCTGAGTTATAGGGCATAAGGTATATAAACACAATTACAAAAATACTAATTACTTTTCACACGGATAAAGGTTGTAAATAGTTCAACATGCCCACATGCCCTATTATGCTTTGCAAACTTGCAAGTCGAAACATTGAGTTAGTACCGTACTGAGAATGAAGTTAAGGTTATATATAGTAAATGATGCAACATTAATTTACGAAATTAATTTAAAATTACATTTTTACTAATCCTTAGATTACAACAATGGAACATAATAATATTTCTATAGACAATATAGTTTGGAGTTTAAGCTTCTATTATTGTTCTGATGATGTAGTGGTTATTGTTTTTGTGATTAGTTTATGTTAATCCAATATGATTTACATACAATGGTTTATAAATACAAATGGCAAACAATTGAAATCAATACATAAGTCAAATAAATAATAAAACATTGAATGATTAAATAGAGGAAAAGTGGAAACCATTTGTATTGCATAACATTTAAAGAATTTGAAAAATATATTTAATTCTTTAAAATTCAAAAAATAATAATGAATTATTCACTAGAGAATTAACTCAGTACATCTACGTTCAAACTGATGTTTATATTAATATATAAATATTCATGATTATTATATTATCCAATAATGTGTTTTAAAGTATTTCATTTTATGCCAAGAATTTGTGTATGGGTAAAAATCTGAAATCTGACATCAACTGTTACCACCACATTGCTTGTATGCATTTGCTACCAAATTAGTACAAATTCAAATACTCTTATTACTATATTTTTGCGTAAAAATTCAAATAATAAAGTAAAGAATTGAGTTTGCACTTTACATACATGACATTAAAGACATAATGAACAACACAAAATTAAGGAACTCACATAATTCATTATGGACAGTAATAATTAGCATAGTTGAGACTAAATTAGGATTACAGTAAACATCAGAGACATCTAATCTCATCGCATGATGTATTTCAGCATTTCTATAACACGAGATAAAGTAATAATTAACTCCTGACAGGTCATGATCTGATCTTTTCAAAAATAATTATATTAAAATGACTTACAGTCACAATACTCGCTCATTCTTTTTAACGCGCTACTGCCGTTTTGGATATTCAATCATTATCGAGTACTTACTCAGGTGTTCCCGTTGTAATCAATAAAAAATAATTGTAATCATAAATTCCCAACACTTACCATTAAACATAGTACACATTTTAAGCAATGTAGGCCCATTGTCATGAAGCATACGGTCGTTACTGTAATATACAATAGGCCAGTAAGGACGGAGGCGTCCTATTATTGTATCATATTTTCTTCTCGAATCGTACTATAATTCCTCGATCCTTTGATAATGAACTGTTATTGCTTTTAAACTGTATGTTTTTATTGTTATTATTATTTCGAACTGTTCTTATGCGTTCCCTTCTTACAGGCGATTTTTTTAAACCCCCAAACAAAGAAGTCCATGGGCGTAAAATCAGGAGATCTGGCTGGCCACGCGACGGGTCCGCCTCGTCCAATCCACGTAGGGTAGTTGAGATTAAGCCAATCTCTTGCCTTGTTAGTAAAATGAGGAGGAGCGTCATTTTGTTGAAGTATCATATTATCTCTTTGATTTTGATGTAGTTCATCTACGAGGGTAGGTAGGGTGTGCTGCAAGAAATCTAAGTCCATTTAATGTGACGTCAAAGATATGTGGGCCAATTAATTGGTCCCCTAAGACTCCAGCCCAGACATTAACTCGGAAACGTCTTTGAAACGCTCTTTTCTTTGTAGCTCTAGGGTTTTGTTCTGGCCAGTGATGCAAGTTGTGACTCCCTCTCTAGTAAACGATTCATCGGTTCACAAAATCTTTTTAAAGAAACCATACTGCTCCATGTCATTATTAAGTAACCACCGGGAAAACTGAACTCTTGGGCAAAAGTTAGTTTCTTCTAAAGCTTGAACAGGATGCAAATGGAAATTCATGGAGTTTTTTAACTTCCCGCTAAAAGAAAATTGAAAATTTTCTAAAATCGGGAAGTTATTGGTTTCACCCCGTTTTTCGAAAATCGAGTATTCATCAGATCTCGACGTTTTGAGGTCCTAGGAATCTTCCCTGTCTATATGTATGTGTGTGTGTGTATGTAAGTATGTGACCCGCTTATAACGTTTGAACGGCTTAACCGATTGGATCCTACCAAACGGCGTTCTAAAGAGTTCCATCAAACATAGATTTCCTGAAAATTTCAACTAATTCGGACCAGTAGGTTCTGAGAAATTTCGAAAAACTAAGAAATAAAATTTTTTCAAATCAGGTTTTTTTTGGAATAAATTTTAAACGGCTTTACCGATCAATTCCAAAATCTAATCAGCTTTTAACCTTGAAAAGCGACGTCGATCGCTACCAGTCCGGTCAAAATCGGTTAATTTCTTCGTGAGATATCGTGAACTAAAGAAAATCAAAAAAAGTTTTTTTTCTCAATTTCTCCGAAATTTTTCATCAGAAAAATTTTTGTTGTCGATTCTTTCAATGGACTCGAAAAACTGCATCGATTGCCGCAAATCGCATAAAAATCGGTTTATTCATTCACGAGATATCGTGAACGAAAGAAAATCAAAAAAGTTTTTTTCCTCAATGTCTCCGAAACTTTTCATCTAAAAAATTTGTGTTGTTGTCTTTCAATGGACTTAAAAAACTGCATCGATCGCCGCAAATCGCATAAAAATCGGTTGATTCATTCAAAAGTTATGGCAGTTCAAAATTTCCAAAAATAGTGTTTGTTGTAATTAAACTTAGCGGGAAGTTACATGGATGGCCTTTAGGGTCAACCGTTTTCCAATTTTTTTTTTTTTCAATCATCCCAAACTTTCCAATAGAAATGCCAATATCTCTAGCAACGTCTCTAGTACTTACTCCTGGATCGTTGTGAACAGCATCAATGTTTGTTTCGTCCGTCGCTACGCCATATGAAGCACCTAATTCATGACGCTGTTTCTGTCCGGTCCCAACAAAGGCCACAAGCCGCTAATGCAATCTTGAGAACACTCTTGACAAGGAATCCGGTCATTCGGGAAGCGACGTTCATATTCCCTTCTGGCATCAAGAGCATTACCATCGCTAAAACCATACACGAAGTACATATCAGCATATTCTTGTGATGTTTATTCCATGGTAGCTTTCACTTAACTGAGGTATGCTTTCAATCAAATGAAATTAATTTGTTTGTACAAATGGGTATGTTTATTATTTGATTAGGATTATGGAAAATGTAGATAACTGAGATAAGATAAAGGAATGAAATAGTTTCATCAAAGAGGAAATGTTAAAACATCATATAGTATTTATTATAATTATTTCATCATAAACAGGTCAATAATTATGTTTAACGCCCATTAGGTCACTTCTAGTATACAATTAAAGCTTAAGATGTGGGGAAGTTTTTTGTGATATTTGACAGTTTCTCGTATAACGCATAAGAAAAATTTCTTAAGTAAGTTATAGCGCCCTTTTTCTTAATTTTCCAAAATATTTTTTTCAGGTTAATTTTACAAGGCTTTAAGAGGGCTCGATTGTATCAAGCTATACTTATTATGATGTTTAATTTCCAAAAAAGTAATAAAAAGTGGTAATATGTTTAGTAAAAGTTGATCAAATGAGATTTTTATGGGCAATGTCAAGAAATTTAAAAAAAAAAACATTACAGTTTCTGGAAGGTGGAGTGAGATAGAACTGTCTGAATTGCGTAGTTTTGTTGCAATTTGCATGCATAATAACGCCTTGAAATTTTTAACACTGACTACCAAACATCCTGTATAGTTGGACTATAATACCTTTGTTTATCATACAATATCGTAAATGTTTTACTTAAAATAGTTCGTAGATTATTTTCAGATATAGGCCCTACTTATATTAATGCACGGTACATGCAGAATAGTAATAACACAAATCGTACATACAGATCTTTTTTACATTTATTTATTTGTGTGTGATAACTTATGCTATTACGAATATATTTTGAAATAATACAAATCAAATTGTTTATAAAATGGGAATATTTTAGATAAACGCTTGAACTATCACTAGCCTAACTAAACGATTATCAGTGTAGGGCACGTAGGGGTTTACACGATTCGGCGTTTCCTCTTGACTAGCATAATTAACAGACATTAAGCCCTTGTCACAAGACTATATAAACGTTCACTGTCGCTTGTAAACAAGTTTTCATTACAATTGCCTTAGTACAGTTTGCAGCTGGTGAGTACTAAAACGTTTATAGGCTTTAGGGTATTTATTGCGTCTATTAAGATAATGTGTTTACCTTAAGAGGGGACAGGACTCAATCGTAAAACCACCTTTTAGTTTCCAAAGTGAACACTAGGGTAGCTCTACAAGTTCTTCCATATCACTACTTGGAGCGCTGCCTGCACAAACTGAGTTATAAAACTACCTGCTCCCAACTAACAGGGAGGGGGAGATTCCGAGAGACAACCGAAAAAATAAAGTAAATAACACTGTTTCACAATCACAAGCTAGACCGGCTGGCCTTTAGCCGTAATAGAAAATCATGAGGGCGATAATGCTTACAAAATGTAGATCCACCCGTAAGTATAAGAATCGCGTTGACATTATTAGTAGCCTACCACTCATAAGTAAATATTGAAATCTTGAGTTCTCTAATGGTACATTACTTGTAAATATTATATTTATAAACAGAAATTCAATGTTTTTTCAATTCATTACTGATGATTTTAAAAAGTTGTCCATCTTGGTTTTTTTATATTGCAACATGGTTTGCTTGTGACTTAATAGATTATAATATTTATTGCCACAAAGTATTATTATTTTTACCGATGTTGCCTGTTTCAAACACGAATAGTGTAGCCTAATGATAACAAACATTTTGCCATACCAATAAGTCTTATTTACTTCAGTAAAGTATATTGTACTTGTACAAATATAAATTCAAATATTGTAATAGCAATGTTTTAGCAATATTTCTTCAATACCTACAGCTTTCAAAGTTTGTGTATACCAAAGTCATATTATTTGTCATTTTTCTGGTGACTAAAATTCCAAAAACCCTTAAGATATTACAGATCTAATATCAGAAGTAATATAATATATTACTTATAATATAAACAAATATAATATATTATATTTGTTTCCTAATCATGTTTCATATTATTATATTTAAGATGTATTATATTTATTTTGTGTTTCTTTGAAATTGTAAGGCGTGCTGACTTTGGATGGGGTATAATTTAAACACGTAAAATCCATCCATTACTGTCAAAGGTTCCAAACAAACGGAACATGTAAAATTGGAAGGGATTTGGATAAAGCTGTCACACAAAACCACTTGACTTGTCACGCCTACTTGACACAAAAACTACTCACTGTAAACTATGAAAACTGGTCCCGCAATCAAAAAATATATCATTTGCATGAAGAAAAAAAACGAATTCAAAAGTTGTTCTTTTTCATACAATATACAATATTGGGTTTTTGTTTTTAATAACTTTCACGCACAACTTTCTAGTAATTAATTTGAATACAATAAAGTAATAATAAGACCTAAATCATCTTAAACATCGGTTTACATTAAACAATTCTTTATGTGTAAAATAATTATGTTTTATTGAACACACCAAAGTAGTGTTCTTCAATTATTTAAAAAATCCAAAAGTAAATAGGCACTCTTTATGGTTACATCATGCTTATTGCCAACATGAATAGCTTTTCCAAGCAATTGATTTGAATAAAATTATAAAATTGAAGTAATAATAAGACTATAATTAAAAAAATAATAAGACTACAATAATACAACAATTAGACTTGTGGTTAAGAGTACCACCTTCTAGAAACATAACACTAAGTAGAGCAATAAATGCTATAATAGTCTCCTTTAATTAAATCTATTTAACTATAGTGAAAACAATGTACACCATTTGATTAAAATAAATATGTGAATGATAGAAAATCTTTAAACGTATGTTACAACTTGCCTGCGGAAATAATGTTTTAACACAAATCTTAGTTTTTTATTTGTTCACGCAAGTTATAGAAAACTAACGGTAATCTTTTTTCTTCCAAAGATTGAAATTTTAAAATGTATCGAAACATGTGTACCTAATATAGTCACGCACTGAAATCAAACTTCTCACTTTTTCATCTAATTTAAGTTCCTTGAGTTTCCTCTTTAAAGAAATTCAATAGCTGATATAAATTCAAACAATACTAGTAAATAAATACATTCTTTATACCTAGTATTTTCGTCAATAATAATTAATAATCTTGTATAATACTTGTTTGTTGTTTAATTTTGTATACATATGACACAGTCGCTGTAGCTAGCCATTATCAGTGAAGGACTGAATTAAAAGTAAATGTTTTATTTCTTTTCAACTTAAACTAACAAAATTACTGAAGGCAGTGGATACTATATTTGTACTTAATATGTATAATATATCAAATTCATAATCAATATATGAGAAAAGTAAGTAAGTGAATCATGAACAAATCAGTCATCTTCATAATATTGCATTTTCTATATTATACTTTATTGCTTTAAAATTTAAGTTTTAGAAGCTCAGAAAATAAACGAAATCCAACACCAAGTTAAAATAAACTAATTAGACCGAACGACCTTTAAATCTTTTAACTTTCTCTTACACACACGAACAATAATTTCCTTTTTTGAATCATCAAATGAATTTACGCAGCTATGATTCATATGATCCAAAGGCTCCTTCATTCTTATCTGCACTATATCAACATTTTCTGTAGGGCAGACTAATTAACAATTACATCATCAGCAAACACACAATTTACGAGTCACCTGGGAGAGCTATTTTCAGCAAACTAACGTTCATAAGGATCCACAGTCTTGAATTTTGAGGTGCACCATATGTCATTTTCGCTTATCATAATTTCAAATGTTTTTTATAAATTTAAAGAAACTCCTTTATCAATTAAATTTTTAGTCTATAATATTTTTTGTTTTAAATTTCAAATTGTGACCAATAATTTTACATTTAAATGTTAAAATAATCTATAAAATCCACTTTTTCCATACACCAATACCCAACAAGAACAACTAGTCGCTGACGATAAAAATACAATTATAGTTGCATTTGTTAAATTCTTTCTAATTTTAGTTTTTTAACTAATTTTAAATACGTTTCCGTTAGTGACTAGGACAAAAAGCAATTCGTGTCCATCAGTTTAATGGGTTAAGAGATAAATAAACTAAAAATATTATTACTAGATTCAGCAAACCTTTTTAAACCGAATAATGTAACAAATTTTTAAATGTTGAATCAATATGAAACTATTCAACACTTGTTCAATAATTATTATGAAGTTACTGATCTTTATCAATTTAAAACTCAATTTAGTACGTACAATGTCAGGAATTTATAGATTTGTAATGGTTTGTAAGCTAATGAAGAGGGAGGAGCTCGAGTAAATCGATATCCAATCACTAAATTCACACCTACGCAACCTGTGTTGGAGATTCCATCAGCAGCAGACCAAACCAGCACCATTAGCCTAGGCCATCTTGCTACCTTTTTTCTTTTTTTAATACTACTTCCAAAACTACTTCTTGTACGTAGTAAATATGTATAATCTATTATATAAATTTCAATACATTTCTATTTTTTGCACTTACAAAAAAAGACCTAAGCAATAGCACAAACAACGTAAATGGGAATATTTTTACAATAGTATTGCATTAATAAGTATTTCAACTCTTTTCTTTACAAGCAATCCTTTTCAAATTTTCTGAATAAGTTATAACACACGTGGCTGTTTACGTACGAGGGTAAATATGTAAGCACAAGATGTATGGTGTGTCGCTAGAAAGTGAATAACGTATAAGTCGTTTGTTGGGGGGGGGGGGGGGGTGGGGGGGGGGGGATTGGGGGGGGGGAGACTGACTTAGACCGTTTTATAGATTCTCAAGACACAAATTGCTTCCTCTACCACTGAAGAGTAAGTATAAAGAACTCAAGGTCACATGACAAACTAAGTATTCTATGTTTCTTTGTGTCTGGGTAAAAATAAGTATATTTATGTTTATTTAACAGGCTTCGAACATAAATTTTACTGAATTTCTAGCATGGGTTTTGTGCAGAAGAGTTTTCTTAGCTAACCAAGAAAGAGCTTTGTTTGCCCAAGGACCTTTGCTTTAAATTTACATGTAATTTCTAGTCATTAAATTAAACATTTTATTTTTAGTTCATACATGTTTACCTTATAAAACTCTACTTCACAAATTATAATAGGCTAAATTAATGTGATAAATAATAATCAAAACAATTACTATTAGAAAAAAGTTCAACTGTGTTAGAAATAATGAAACTTAAAAACGTATTCATAATAATATAAGGCAAAATAAATGACAAAAAACGACTGACAACTTGGATGAATACACTAATCAAATAGAATATTGCAGTAATAATTTACTTTCCGGCTTTTGCTTGGTAATTTGTTTTTTTTTTAAACACATATTATATTGGTTGAGATCTAATTGAAGATTCGAGAAAATAATGTCAATAAGAAGCAAGAAGATTTTACTTCTTGTGTATTCACTAACAAACGATGGCGTTTGTTAAAACTAACAAATAAATGAATAATTGGTGATAGAAATAAAATGATTAGTTTAAACTTTATTTAAGTTTTTCAATGGTAAAATAATGCCTGATCCAAAGTAGTTAAAATTAAATAATTAATTTGTAATGTTTTACTTTCAATTAATTTTCTTTTTAGCAAAATTGAGATTGGATTTGTAAAAAAAGGCCTTCATCTATTACATTACTCTACCATACACTCTTCATTATACTAACTGGTGATTTAAGTATCGCATCACACTCTATTTGGAAGTGGAGATTGAATGAATGGGATTGCATTAAACTCCAACAAAATAGAAATCTAGAAGAGTTGTAATTTAATAATGACTGTTGTTAGCTTGATAAATTCTCTACAATCATTTATATTACATTTATTGTAAATTAATATATTAAACTGTTACAAGGAAATCCAAAATATTACCTTGAAAAGAGGTTTCGATTCCAAAAGGATTACAGAACAGTAGAAAATGTCATTGTGAACGAGATTTAGTAAACAGGTGGCTTTAAATACTAAGAGATGTAAATCGTTGAAATACAATTGTACGAATGACCTCAAATGAATGTTGTTTGCATTTAACTTTAACAAAACAGAAATCTAGAAGAAAAGTAATTTAATTAATAACTATTGTTGGTTTGATAAATTCTCTAGAAGCAGTTTGTTAAATTTACTGACCTAAGGAAATAGAAACCTTCGATTAACGTCAAATTCGATTAGAAAAAGCACTACTAACCAATTTCACACCTCTCAGAAAGTCTAATTACTTAAATACATTTGTTTAAAACCCGTTATGGAGGCTTGCCGTACTACTACCTAACCTAACTACATCGGCTCCTATTCACAACCACATTGAATTATGAATATCCTTATCTCCTTGTTTAGTTCAAGATCCAAATTTCTTCATTTCAGTAACGTACCTCATGTTTAATTAAACCCCATTACATCTTCCTAATAACTAGTTTAAATGAGTTTTATGAGGTTGTGATGTTTTTATGCTGGCTACTAGCGTAAGATCTCCGTTTGAATAGCATGGGCAATCTATCTGACCTCTGATCCTCGAAATCCTTTCCATTGAGACGGTTATAATTAATTTTACTCTACAACTAAATATGAAAACAAACTACAATTATTAATAAAATAATAACGAAGTTATGTAAACCCTAAACACATTTAGATAACATAAGTGTCACCTTCAGAAGTTGCACTTTACTCCAATTAATTTCAACCTGTCCTTCAAACTGATTTAAAACTCGTTTTCGAGTATTATCCAATTCCAAGACTTAAATGAGTGTATTTATTCATTTTGTGACTCAATTATAACTTTATGTTACTCGTTTCGGAACGTACCGTCAATGGGGGTTACTTTGTTCCTATAAGGTAGACTCCATTTTAAGAAAATATATTATATGCTATGTAATAATAAAATACCTTGAAGTTAGGTTAAATTATTTTTTTATATGTAGTTGGCATCCCTGCCAACAAACCTGAACTTCTAACAGCATTCCCTCCATTTCTTGTGTTTTAGTTGTTGTTGCAAAAGTCAGTCATATTTTGATTGAATTTTAAGAAACAAAATTTCTTGTCTTAGACGGCTTCTCAAGAAAGATTATCATGTAAGTGTTATGTTTGTCTTATCTTAGTTTAGTTTGAAACATAACTATGCATAATTAGCCATGTAATGCTTACATTTTAACACTTTTAAACGAGTTTTTCAAAAGTGAGGTTACTTTACAATACTTTCGGGGATACTTTGCTCCAGGTTTGTTTTGGAGCAAAGTCTACCCATTAAATGTTTTTTTTTTTTGCTTTCTTTGCAGTAGGTACCAACCTCATTAGTTCTACAATTGTTTGTTGAAAGTATAACCACTCCTCTAAAATATTAATGCTATTTACTACTTTTGAAAGATATATTAACTAAAACACTTATTTTGTTTCAGAACGCCGAGAACTTATCAAAGACAGCCCGGATCAAAGAGGTACTGCGATTATAGTGAAGAGAGATTGGAACAATGGAGCTATTAGAAATAAGGAAGTAACCCAGCGAGAAGCGGAGGAACTGTATAAAATTCCGAGACGAACTATAATTAACAAACTTAGGAATGATGGTGATCTAAATTCAAAAAAAGCCGGGATATCAACAAATCTTCTCCGAAGAAGAGGAAGCTATCTTTGAAAAGTGTGTAACTGGTTTTTGTGAGTTCGGCCTTCCACTAGCTACGTTTGATTTACGGATGATAGTTAAATCATATGTGGACAGAGTAGGCAGAGTAGTGAAAAGATTTAAAAATAATATTCCTGGTCATGAATGGGCGCTTTCCTTTCTAAAGCGACTTCCAGCTTTAAATGGATCTAGGTTAGCTTCAAATGTAAAACGAAGTCGGGCTGCGATTGATGAGACTGTTCTTCGAGAATATATAACAAATCTAACTCCAGTTGTTGCTGGTGTACTACCCTCCAATATCTGAAATTACGATGAGTCTAACCTCACAGATGACCCTGGAAAGAAGAAGGTTATTGCTAAGCGTGGATGTAAATACCCAGAAAGAATATGTAATAGTAGTAAAACTAGTATATCCATCATGATGTGTGGAAGTGCTACAGGTAACCTCCTTCCTCCGTATGTAATTTACTGATCAGAAAAGTTGTAGGACCTGTGGACCGAAAATGGACCGCCAGGAACTCGTTACAATAATACCAGTTCTGGGTGGTTTGACGCACAAGTGTTTACAGACTGGTTTCAAACCTTACTTCTGCCCAGATTAGAAGTTGGACGGGAAAAAAGTTGTAATTGGTGATAACCTCTCATCTCACCTAACACTTGAAGTTTTAGAGATGTGTAAGCAGAACAATATAGCATTTGTGTGCCTCCCACCTAACAGTACACATTTAACTCAGCCACTAGACGTGGCATTTTTTGCCCCATTGAAAAAAGCTTGGAGAAAGCTCCTAACACAATAGAAAGAAAATGCTGGGCTTAAAAGTGGAAATCTTGAGAAACAGCAATTTCCACAACTTTTAAAAAGTCTAATGGAGTCTATTGAACCCACAGCAAAACAAAACATGATTTCTGGTTTCGGAAAATGTGGAATTCATCCTACCTGTCTAGAAGAGCTGCTGAAACGACTGCCAAACACTCCTACAGATGCCGAAGGCATTGAAGACTCGTTCCTCAAATCTTTGGAAGAAAAAAGAAAACAGTGGACAGACACGACAGAAAAGAAACGTAGAAGAAAAGCAGTAGAAGTACCTGCCGGGAAGAGTATTGGGCCAGATGATTTGAAAACCCATGATAATATAAATGTTCGGTCCAAGTACTTCTGGGGAAGCTGAAAAGAGGATGAAATACGTGAACAAGAATAAAGTGAGAAAACCTATGCAATTTAAAATGAAAAAGCGTAAATGAGATACATTCAACCACGTCTGCAAAACAGCTGACTTGAAATACTAAAAGATATACGTGTAATTAATATGTGTTTTCAATTTAATACTAGGAAATAATATATTAAGCAAACTTTTAAAAGATGTTTACCTATTAAAATTAATAGCTGTACTAAGTGCAATGATACGTTAATATTTAGTTATTATTTTATGATTTTAAAATTGAAATGAGATTTTATCTATTTTTTACAACAGTTTAACCACGAAGATCTTAATACTTTTTCTATCCACCCATTTAATAACAAAATGTAAAAATATGTTTCTAACACTACACAATTT
The DNA here is from genome assembly GCA_018207615.1 of Philaenus spumarius. Taxonomy (NCBI): domain Eukaryota; kingdom Metazoa; phylum Arthropoda; class Insecta; order Hemiptera; family Aphrophoridae; genus Philaenus; species Philaenus spumarius. Next base: position 92,895 of record JAGFPH010005085.1, read on the forward strand.
ATTTGTATCTTTTCTTGTTAGTAACCACTTTTATAAAACCACTGGAATAATTTTAATGTAACTTAAAATTTTAATGCAATTATTAGTTCAGCTTTTACAGTAGTATATAACATAGAATCAGTTATTTATATTACGCAAATAAACAAATACAATCATGTACACTAATTATCTTGTTCTTTTGCAATTTCCTCGAAAAATAAACTAGTTCACTTTGGCTATTTGGTACGTCGTGCTATTCATTCCTGTTTAATCTCCATTACGTGTACAGACGCTATTTCAAGTGCCAGATCACAGTTAACAAATTGTTTATTCCATATGTTTACTCATTAAAAAGTTCAAACGTTGTAAATTTATAAATATTTGAGAGCTACGCGCTCCTTTGAACAGCTAAATAGTTTCCACCAAAACACATTTTCGGGTTAAATTAACTTGATGAAGTAGTGATTGCTTAACACTTTTTATGTATAAACTTTAGAACAATTTGAGGTGGGTTGATTAAACATTCCACATATATTGTTAGTAATTTTTTAATGTGTTTTATTATTTTACAATCTAAAGCCCTAATAGTGGAAAAGTACCTAACCTAACATACAATACAATTCAAACCCTGTTAACTGTGACTAGCCGTGGCAATGGGTTAACCATTATCATACCCAATATTTATTATTATTAGTATAATTTTATTAAATGATACTTCAAAAAACTTATTGTAAAGTAACTTCCAAAATTATTATTGTATTCATCAAAAAATATGTTATGACCGAATAAAATCTCAAAGTTTCAAAAACGGTAAACCTTTGCTAAATTATTACAATTTGTATAATAATTATTATTCATTTATATCCAATTGATAATTTAAACCTGTTCTTTTGTTATTTTTTTATTTTTTTTATTTTATGTTAGTTCAATAATTGCAGTAAAATCCGTACAAGTGAGATAACATCGACCAATATCGGTAAATATCAGGGTAGCTCAGACGGTAGAGCATCAGAATGGAAACCTGAAGGTCCCGGGTTCAACTCCCGGTCTTGGTCTATGTTTTTTCACTTGTAATTTAATTAAACCTGTTCGTTAAATTATTGGTTGTTGGAATGGACAACACAAAATAAGTAGGCACTCTGTTACAATTGCCAATCTGGACTAAACGGATTACTTTTTAATGCTGTCTAAACATATTGGATTTTTGTTTTTCTTATTTTTATTACTATTGGAATTCCTTCGTTCCACTCACAGCGGAATACTGAACTTCGATCCTTGCGTACTCGGGTTATAGACAGCTTCGCTTCGCTCGCAGCATACTCACTTGGCAGTCGGCCTCGGATCGGAATCTTAGCATGTGCCCCCTAGGTAAACTAACCCTTATGTTAGTTACGGTATTCTACGATTTGGTCGATTTGGGGCGACCAAAGCAAGCTATAAGGCCGTGTAAAAAAAAATTGAATGTGCAGAATAATATCCTACATGTTTTTGCTTGGATAAAACTCTAAAAAAGTGTCATTCTCGTATAAAAAAAACGAATCTCCGGCTAAGAATTTCTTTCGGTTGTTGGATTGTTTGGCTAACGAACCAGTCCGAGTGACATAATCAACCAACGTGTGGACCAAATCTGATTTAAAATGCGGCAGTTAGAATGCGAACACCATAAAACGTGTTCTGGGGACCATGATCGATGCTCATTTACTACTCCCGATCTTAGGTCTAAACATAAGGGTCACTGCAGTAGCTCATTTTTCCTATCTAAATTCGTTAATAACTTTTGTATGAATTGTATGAAGAAGTATACACATACTCTTTTATTTTAGAAGAATTTAGTTTCGCTTCGTTTGATTAAGTAACAAAACATTTGGCTGCTTTATATGCGAGGCTGAATATGTAAGTACGAGGTGTATGGTGGAGCTAGAAAAGAAAAACAGAATTTCTTTCTCTTTTAGATCTCTATAAAAAAACATTATTTTTGTTAATTAGCTGGGTATGCAAAAGCAAATTGTTTAGAAGGTCAAGTATTGGTTTTGTGTAAAAGTGGTTTCTTGGAGTGTCTGCAATCCCAATTAGAACATTCAAGTAAGCCTGTATATGATTATTACAAAGACTTTTTTTCATTCATAGTAATAGCTGTACATCATAGTAGTTTAGTGAAAATGTAATTTTAGTACATACAGTACTATCTAAAATAACAAAAACTAATTACCAAATTCTTTTATGTTTAGTGATATAGTGGTAAAACATACTTAAATGTATATTTAATATAATAAAACTTAATCTGAAATTTAAGAAAGCTAATTCAAGCTGCTTAAACTATCAACAAAATAGCTGATTATTTTCCATAAATAAATTATTCCACTTAAATATTTAAATAACAACTTATAATTTTTCCATTTTTTTAATTTTTAAAAGATATACAAAAATATATAGAAATTTAATTTGAGATGATACAAATTTAAAATAAAACAACCTGAAATTACTATTATACCAATTTAAAGTGTATATCTCCATTTGATTTTAACATTTACTTACATAAGTTAGGGTATTTTAAGATAAATTGGTTTAGCCTAAGAACCAAAAGATGTTTTACAGGTTTTTTTTATTCACCGAAAGATATCAATTATTTTTCAGTTAGTTGCATCTAATAAATAAAGCAGGATTTTTTACAGAAGGAAAACTATTTAAAAAAATGTATTTGTTTTTTTTTTACAAAAGTAAAACAACTCCAAACTAAAGTAATTAAAAACTAATTTGATATTTTGTAAATTAAATTTTCCTTTACAGGACAATTGATATTGAACTTGTAATGACAAAGTCCCCAGGCTATCCCACTGCAGTAGTCTACCTTCATTAATTAAGTAGCGCTGTAAATACCGCAGATTAAACTGCATCTAGAGGCAGAGATTGTATGAATGATTGTAATGCATAGTTCCATTATTTTAGAAGTCTTTAAGGGTAAATATTTAATAAATGGCTACTGTTTTGTTGTTAAACTATTATTCTCAGCGTGTGTTATTTTAAAGTTATTGTAACTGTGACAAAGAAATCAATATGCTTACCTCCACAAGTTCTCTGAATTCCGAAAATATACCTGAACAATCACAACAATTTGCAGGG
>JAGFPH010005086.1:6362-21474 GCA_018207615.1 Philaenus spumarius
ACGTTTAAAAACACCGCTAGAACTAATTTTATGTTATTTTTTCAGATCATATTTTTTTCTACCAGCACCACAGCAAAGTCGAAATTACCAATGAATACAGAACTTATAACATGCGCAAAGCCCATGTTAAATATTCAGCCTGGTTTGATTTGATTTGGCAAGCTTAGCGCGGCATCCGCCAGGTAGAGAGAGCACTACTTTCGTCCGTAAGGCAAGTGTGAGTGAGACAGAGAATGAGCCAACACACCTGTCGCGGAGAATTGTTGAGTTTCAGACGGGTAAAAATTTTCAACCAGCGCTGTCTAACGGCTGCCGCGCAAAACTCGATTTAGGGGCAACTAACCGGACTGACTATTCTCCTTAAAGCCGGGTTTACACGATGCCAATTGAGGAGACAATTGTCGGAGGACAACTTACTGGCATACAATTATTGGCTACGTGTAAACACCTCTGGCCAATTGGCGTGCCAACTGCCCTGCCAGTTGTCCTGAAATCCAATTGTCTCCAGTAGTATACAGAGGACAATTGATTGGGCGCAGTGAGGTCACCCACCACTCTATCAAGACAGTTGTCTAGACAATTGGCGCCGTGTTAACGTTGTAGGACCGTAGATCTCTCGTTTTGGCCCAGTTTGCCTTTGTCAGTCGAGACTGCTACGTGTGTGTGTTTGACTGTTTATTTAAAAGTTTTATGTTGTTTACTGGAAAACTATGGCTCCTAAATGGAGTGATGATTTAAATTTTAAATTCGTGGAGTTATATAAGGAGCATAGGTGCCTGTGGGATCAAAGAGATGAATTATATAAGAACATAAATGCTCGCGAGACAGCACTTGCTTATTTAACTCTTCCTCGAGAACTTCGCAAGTCTCGGCGATAAATTCCCGACAAAGATCCTCACACTTTACTTTCAATCCATCACAAGACACAACAGACGATGAGCACTCCGCCATTTTTCGTCACCAACTGCCGTGGCAATAGTTTCGCCGTGTGAACAACTTCTCATTCAATTGGACTGGCCTCAGACATTCACGCAACCGGCCCAAGACAACTGGCCCCGACAATTTTTGTCTCTTCAATCGGCATCGTGTAAACCCGGCTTAAGCGTTGCGCTTTTTATAAGTTCTGTATTCATTGGTATTACTCCAGAGCTGTATAGTTTTTATTGGTTTTCAGACCCGCTAAAATAACCTCCCTTTACTGGGAAATTAACAATACAATTTATAAATGTATTTAAAATGTTTAGTTATTTTAAAAGCAGCCTTTTACAATAGTGTATTACTTGCATAGTTACTGTTTTTTTGTTCGAAGTTAAGTGTTTGTAAAACAGCCTTACAGAACAATAGCTGCACTTTTACAAGTTTTTATTGAATCAAATTTCCCAACAAGAACGTTTCTTCTTTCCACAAAGAGCAGCAAGAAAAAAATCTCCCCCGGCCTCGTAGTAACAGACTATATTGCTTTTGTTATTTCTAGTCTTACAACATTTCCTACGTTTCGGGGGAGGAAGTTTTAAGTTTCCTCTGAAAATGTAACAGAAAATAGTGAGTCTACGCATAATATAAACATATCGAAATTTACCTCACAAGTTTAAGAAATTTATTTAGGCTAATATTTTGTAAATTTAAATAAATTGCGTTAAAATATATGAGGACTTAACAGTATAAATTTATTAAAAATAAAAATTTCGCTAATTATTTTGCTTACGTTTATCTTAAGGCGATCTGCCACAAAAAATCAGGATTTTTTAAATTTAATGTTTGTATTCTACATATTTTTCTCAGTATGAGTGCAAACGTTTACGCCTTTGTGATTATTTTTTCACACTAAAAAAATAAATATAAAGGTGCAATTCGCGATGATTCTGTGTTGAAACTTTGAACTCCGTTTCCCGAAAGTTAACTTTTTCTATGTTTGGATGTACTTATGATTGTATAAAATCTAAAGTAATTGACCTATGCCTTTGAAACGTTTACCATTTTATCTTGGATATATTTAGAAGATTTTTGGGTATGGAAAGAACTATTGCCTTAAAAATATTAAATTGAAAAAAATTTATAAAAATAAAAAAGTTTGAAAAATATATGTTTTTATATAACTTTATAACTTTTTACATAACTTATAACCTTTCTAGAATCAGCATATGGTTTTCCATACCCAATTAATTTTTATTACAGGCTATGATATATTAAAAATATTAATAAAATTGGTTAAAAACAAAAAAGGTTTTCAAAATACAAAAAACATCAAAAATGACAAAAATTCTGAATTTTTGGATTAAAACTACATAAATGAGTGGAGAAAATATTTCCACCTCCAAATCATTCTTTTTTGTTGTACTAAACACTATAACAATTAATTAATTCAAAGGTTAAATCCTCAAAATACAAAAAAGTATGGTTTTGGTGCGGATCAACTTAAATTACCAAGAACTATAACTTGTTTTAATATAAAACACTTGAACTGTAGTTGGTTCTTGGTTCAGTTATATATTTAATTTTGAAAAATATTTGCAAAAGAAATTAACTATACAAATTTAACTTCACTTACAAATTTACCTAAATATTAATAAATTACAAAATCGTCTAATAAGATTTCAGAAATTAGAAAATTAATAGAACAAAAAAGAAGAATTTTGGATCTTAAACAAACAACCCAGATAAAAAAAGCAAAATACGTTTATAAATGTAGTTGTTAACATAGGCAAGTCCGAACTCCTGGATTAACTTAGCTGTCTTAAATAATAAATTTGAATTGAATATCTACAAACCGGACTCAAAAATAGCAGCCGTTATAAAGACGTTTGACCTAAATAGGAAATGGTTCGGATAGGTAGACGGCATACTCTCCGTATTGCAAGCAGTGGAGCGAAATCTCATAAAGTTCTTGACGTAATAAATTTGCTTCGAAAAACAACAAATTTAAAGTCGAAACTGAAAATGAAATATAGGTCAGGATCACAAGACGGCAAGGCAACGTAAAACCTGAAATACAAAAGTAAACGACTAGAACGAATTTAGCAAATGAAATAGCATCCAACTCACAACTAAGGAATTTATACAGGGTGAACTAAAAGTCTAGAGACAGCTTAATATCTCAAAATGTACGAGTCTTATGAGATAGAAATAAAAGCAGTTACTCACAACCATAAAAGAACCACTGTTTAGTGAGTTTGAAATTGTTGTCCGCCATCTTGGAATGAACTTCATTTTTTTTAATGGGAAAGTGGTCATGTGATCCATCATTCGATGTAGAATTTCAAGAGAAAACCAACGGTGAAATTTGCACATCCATATTTTTAACCGATTAAAAATGGTTGAATCATTCGAAATCAATTTTGAAAAAATTTTAATGGCTGTAACTCAAAATGTTTAAATACTCCCAAATATCGTTGTGTGGAATATAGTTTAAAAGCTTATTAAATTCTGAATCCAAAAAGAAGAAGAATTATTATTTTTTTTTTGTTAAATAGCACAGCAAAATGGGGCAAAATCGGAAAACACGATTTCGTTGTTTTTGGCCCCCATTTTTATCGGTTAAAGATATGGAATTGCAAATTTCACAGTTGGTTTTCTCTTGAAATTCTACATCGAAATTATGTATCACATGACCACCTTCCCATTAAAAAAAAATGAAGTTCATTCTAAGATGACGGATCCAAGATGGCGGACAAAAATTTAAAACTCACCAAAAAGTGGTTCTTTTATGTTTGTGAATAACTGCTTTTATTTCTATCTCATAAGACTCGGACATTTTGAGATATAAGCTGTCTCCAGACTTTTAGTTCACCCTGTATGTATTTAGCCAATACAAGATATTAACAAATACATATAAAAAACAAAACCGTATATCACCGTAAAGAAAATTTCACAAAAGAATTAACTGTTTTCAGGATTTATTTGTTTTTTGTATAACATGTCAAATAAATAGTATGCAAAACATATTATAAAATGTATATTTAAATATAAAATATAAACTTTGAAAAATACGGTATACAGTATGTTCATAATATTAAATAACTAATAATATTTTGAATAATATAAAAATATAATATAATAATAAAAATAATATAATATAATATTGAATAATAAATTCATATAGGGCGATTCACGAAGATATGCAGAAACTTCAGGAGCTCCTTCTACATGTAAAAGTAAAGAAAAAAATTTATAGGTATAAACGTAGGTCCGAAAACGCCTCATTTTCCAGATATCCACCATTTTATTTGTTTACAAAATAATTCATATCTATAGAATTGTTTGACTGATTGAGTTAAAACTTGGCGTGACGTTTAACCTAACGATGATCAATTAGCGATTAAATAAAATGATGCGTTTCAAAATATCGGCTGTTTGAAAATTTCACACCTAAATTACTCAAAAACCATATATTTTAACATAAAATGTCAAGACACCTTTTTTGTATGAAGTATAATAGTTAAGTAATGTGTAATAATTGGTTTGTTCAAACCGGCCTCCTATACCAACACAGTAAACACAACGATATTGTGTGTACATTTGCTGTTATTATCTTTATCTACGACCATTGCAATAAACACCAATAACGCTATTACAAGTAACATCAGAAAGAGGTACATTACAAACCAAAAGCCAACCCGATTAGGTAATGATATCATTACCTAACAGGAGTCACTTTACATAATAGGCTCTAGACCAATGAGAGCTCGTCATTTGACGGAAGTAGAGTTGTAATAAAAATAACGCTATTCGTACATCAGCTGTTTGTACCCATACGTTCCGGATGTTAGTGTGTTATTGTAATTAACCTCAAACGTGAGTTGACGCATTCCGCAAACATGAGTGATAGTGATGAATTTTGTTTAACTCCAGAGGAAATTAATACAAAAGCAAATTCGGCTCTGAACAATTTGTTGCCAGAAAAATCTAAATTTCGTTATGAAAAGGTTTATAACCAGTTTATGGAGTGGAAAACTAGAAATGGTGTTAGTTCGTTTTCCGAGAATGTTTTCATTGCGTATTTTGAGGAATTGGCCCAAGATAAGAAACCTAGTTCGCTTTGGTCTATTTATTCAATGATTAAATCTACAATCAACATCAAACATCAAATAGCCTGTATATTTTTGGTCGTAGATAAAGTAGTGTACGCAACGATTGTATTCAGCCTTTAAGCCACTCGTGAGATATTTAGAACACTCGCTTCGCTCGTGTTCCAACTTACATCTCACTCGTGGCTTAAAGGCCTTCATAATACAATCGTTGCGTAAACTACTATTAACTTAGCTATTATCGTTCATCCGATTGTTTTTACAGATACACCATCTGTAGAAAATCACAAGGGCTACAAAAAAGGTGTCTTGACTTTTTTTTATTGTTAAAATTTAAGTTTTTTTAGTAATTTAGGTTTGAAATTTTCGAACAGTCGCCATTTTAAAACGCATTGTTGGTTATAATCGCTTATTTTTCTTGAGATAGATCATTATTAGGTTAAATTTCAAGCCAAGTTTGAACTCAATCAGTCAAATATTTCTCTAGAAATGAATTATTTTGTAAAATAAACAAAATGGCAGATTTCTGGGAAACGAAGCATTTCCGGACCTATGTTTATATAACTTTTTTTCTTTACTTTTACATGTAGAATGAGCTCAAGAAGTTTTTTTATATCTTCGTGAATCACCATGTATAATAAGAATACAAAATAAGTTTTCAGAAGAAAGTAGTCATAATAATGGTATTTTCATATTTTAAATTTTCTTTCCCTATAGAAACACTTTAAATGTTTTTCGTTTATTTTAGTAACGTTTTGATATTTATTACTAAGTAAGATTTTAAAATATTTTTAGTTGTTAAAATGTATAATATTGTACATCTCCAAACATCACCAGAAATTACGGATCGGCTTTAAGTCACAAGTTAAAATCGTAATAAGCTCACTGCAACCGATAACGACGAAAATGTATGACTTAATTATAATTTCGCAGCCTAGACTGGATTGCGGACGAGTCGCAGCACGTTGTTGTTTTTGGCCAAAAATAAACTTTGTTCGACCGTGTTTTTGTGCAATAGTAATTGAGTTGTATCAAGTTTAAGCGTAACAATTTTAATTGGGTTTGGCCAGTAACATATACACTCAAGTTCTAGCGATTTAATTAAATTACAAGTGAAAAAACATAGACCCGACCGGGAGTTGAACCCGGTACCTTACGTTTCCGTCGTAGTGCTCTACCAACTGAGCTACCCTGATCACTCCAGATATTGGTCGATGTTATCTCACTTGTACGGTTTTACTGCAATTATTGAACTAACCGACTGAATACCTCGTGTGTACGACATTGAAAATAATGTTAATTGTTATTTTAATAAGTATTTAGGTAACATAGACCCATATCTGGAGCGATCAGGGTAGCTGAGTTGGTAGAGCATTACGACGGAAAAGTTTAGGTCCCGGGTTCAACTCCCGGTCTTGTTTTCACTATGTTTTTCACTTGCAATTTAATTAAATATCCCTTGCTGAGAAAGTGTGTAAGCGGGGGGGAAAATAAATAATAATAATTTTAGCAATTGATGTTTGTTTAACGTTTTCTGTATACTAACACATCCTCGTAATATTGTTAGTATTTAAGTTTTACGATTTTCAAAGATTAAAAATGAATTCGCTACTTCTTGTCATAAAAAAGGGAATAAGGTCCTAAATAACAGTTTAATTTTAATCTGTATATCTACACAGGTTGTATAACACGGCCTCCGTTATTAGAATATACATTCAATAATAATGCCTTTCGTAACAGTCCGTTGTCAATGTCAAAACAAACGATTCATATTCATATAAACTTTTTCGAACAAGGATTGCTTGCTTGATGTTGTCTTACAGATTTTCCGTTGTAATGAGAATTAAAATAGTAAATTTTACACTTTAAAGAAATAATATTACAATCGAACACACACATTAAAGACGAAAGTAAAATCAAACTGCCCATTTGTAAGTTTTAAAACCAATTTGAGATTACCAACATTTTCTTGCCGTACACGATTTATTTTTCTAGGATTAATATTTTGGACTAGCGCTATACAGTTACTAAGTAACCAGCCATTAGATATGCACAGAGTAAATTAGTTAGGATTAATAATAATAATAATAATAGTGCTTTATTTAAGAAATTATAAATATCAAAACATTTCACATTTGAAAAAAAAACACTTGTTCAGCACTGGTCCATAGACCGTCTGCTGGGTTGGCATTCTTAGTTTAACATTTATATATATATATATATAACAGACTTAAAAACAAAAAAACAAATAAACTAGAACAAAGAAATTACCTAAAATTGACATAAACAAGAAATTAAAACACATAGAAAATAAACACTTGCCTTTAAAACTTACAAATTTACAAAAAATAATGCGACATGAAGAAATAAATACATAAAAATGACATCCATAAAATTAACTGCAACATAATACCCTAATTATTGTTAATAACTTACAAATAAAATACCCCTTCATTAAAATATCTGAACTAATCGTAAACACAATATATCTGCAACAACCCTGGCTAAAATCATACTTAATGTAAATTGTACTGAATACCCATAAAATAAAATATAATAAACAAAGATGACGATAGTAAATATTCGAATCAACCCACAACGCGTATGAAATAATATAATAAAATGCAAAATAATATGTCTAAAAAAGAAATAATTCCCATTTTTACCTAATCTACTGGGAGTACGTATTGCAGTTATTGTAGAAGCTTTACTTAAACATCAGACTCATTAAATTCGTAATTAAACTCGTTTACTAAAAACCATCTATAATGCCACGCTTGTCTTAGGAATTTATAAAGACAAAGCCAATCTCGCCCGTTCAAATATGCAATGAATTCTTTTCTACTTAAAGTACTTTTAAAAAAACATTTATTTCTAAAACCTGACAGAATTGGACACCTTGCAACAAAATGGTAAACAGTTTCATTCTCCTGTGTATTACACAAGGAACATAACAATTTTTTATTCCTAACCCAGGGTTTAAAGTTTAGATCTATTTGATCTGTTCTTGCTTTAAAAATCCAGCGAACAATATTTATATTTAAACTATCGATAAGGTAGCTTTTACTGCCAAGTTCAAGGTCGAGAGACTTGTATTGACTGTGATACCGCGAACTATTTGCCCTAACCAAACAATCATCCCACCAGCTATCTCCAATTGCCTCAACAATAAATGTCAGCTGTTCAAGCACTCGGTCGGCGGTATCCCCTTTCAGAAAAACATCAATCCCGAATTTTTGTCCAAGGGATTTCCACTCGCGACACCAATAAACGTTTTTATTTATCACCTGCCTAGCGAGAATGTTTGGTAGCCTGTACGATGGCAACCTCAGTACCTTAGCAACATAATTTACGTGATTTCTTAAAGTGAATAAATAAACCTTGTGATAGCCAGTTTCTAAATGTAACATATAATTTGGAGTATTGTTTGGTAGCTGAAAAAGTCTTTTAATGAACATCCTTAAAACTCCCTCAATTAGTTATGATTATGGTACAATAGTTCAATAAATATCGTATTTTTAACCATTTCATACCTACGGAATAGGTATCCGAAAAATTCTATTTAATTTGAGCAAATGAATTTAAACTCATTTATAAAGATTTCAAAAAACTCATCTAAAAAAAACTGGCTTTTAATTAAACTACAATCCTATCGATTTTAAGTTAGCCCTAACTTTTTTTCGTGAGGATTTACAAAATAACAATGACAATAATTAAAATTGACACAGCGCTACTGGCGGTGAACAATAGAAACTAACCGCTGGGCTGAGATAAAGCGATACATTAAAACTTTCTTATCAGTTAATTTTACATTGTTTTAAGATTGAATTCCATTCTAGGACTCGTTTTAGTGAAGTTTGTTTCTTGTTTAGGTTTTCTAATATAAACGTGGGTTAGGTTAGATACTGAAACAATGTTTTTAATATTGTCTTGGTTTAATATTATTTTGAAAGTTTATTTATAGCATACGATGGTAAACATTTCACAAACAGAATATTAACTTCCCCAAAATTAATTTAAAAAAAATAATGTTTTTAAATGTTTTCAAAATTAGACGAAATCTAAACTACCATCACAAAATATCTTGTTTTAATCTTATTCAATTATCTATTACTAGACTATACATTGCTCGTTTTTGCAATTTATTTGGCTAAGCGAATTACACAATGCATATACTTAATCTCGTAATGATTGTAATCTCTGTTGATGAATAACGTGTATTCATGTTAACTTACAGACGTTAGAAAACATTATTTACTTAATTTAAGGCAAAACTTCAGATCATAATACCGACGCTTGAAAATTATGTGCCCTTCGCCGAAATAAAACTATAGTTACCAGCAAAGAGCATTTAGCTTATTACATCTATCCCAAATTGGAGATCCTTCCTTTCCCTATTGGTTCGGATTTATTATTTTAAAATATATATAAAACAATTACTACAATGGTTACGATAACTATAATAATTGGTTAACTTATTAAGTGATTGGTTTGCATAAGGTGAACATTTAGGATTACTAAAGATTCTTCCTGCTTTACTATGTTTAAACTAAACGTCTTTACACGTAACGCAAAACCAATACCTTACTATGAGTTTTTAATGATCATAGAATAGACTACCTACCCGTTCTTAAACCTTTATAAAGTATCAAAGACCCGACACCTTCACACTTAAGGGATAACATATCGCCGTATTAGTGTTGCTACAGGACGCTCTTTGTGTGCTCAGAAAGCGAGACCATAAAGTCTGGGGTCCTGTGTACGTCACTATTTCAAAAGATCGATCATTTGTGCTGCGTTTAAGTATCGAGTTTTGCAGACGATTGTGTACCATCCAAGTTGATGGTTGAGTAGAACAAGGTCTGTGGTATGCATGAAACAACTGTACCGACTCATTAGAATAGATTTGTTTATTGCGCCAAACCATTTCTTATAGAAATAGGTGAACTGTACGAAATTCTAACAAAATTTCATGGTACAAAAACGTAGACAATGGACTATGCTACATATTTATACCCTCTTACAGAGTAGGACATGGTCTTATAGCCTTATGTCTAAAACTAAGAGTAATAAGACTGATGGGTTAATTTCTAGGATATTTTACGAGTAAGATATGTAACTAAGCCTAAACTCATAAGGCTATAGGTTACTTTGTACTATTGTATTGTTATTGTCAACTCTATTGGTTGTTTGTAAACTGAGACCACGCCCTACTCTGTATAAATATGTAGCATAGCAATTTTCTCCTTTATAATTTAGTTGTAGCTCATGTGTCACTGAAGATAACGATTTTGTCGTTGAAACGCGTTTTACCAATAAACGTATTTTTGTTAGAACTGTGTTCTGTATTTTTATTTTTACTTTTAGAAAAAAAATGGAGTAAAACATAGCCATAATTTTCTTATTTGAATAACAACGGAGTATAACATAGCCATAATTTTCTCATTTGAAAAACAAGAGAGTATAACATAGCCATGATTTTCTCATTTGATTAAAAAGGGAGTATAACATAGCCATAATTTTCTCATTTGAAAAACAAGAGAGTATAACATAGCCATAATTTTCTTATTTAAATAACAAGGGAGTATAACATAGCCATAATTCTCTCATTTGAATAACAAGGGAGTATAACAGCCATAATTTTCTCATTTGAATAACAAGGGAGTATAAAATAGCCATAATTTTCGCATTTGAATAACAAGGGAGTATAACACATCCATACTTTTCTCATTTAAATAACAAGGTAGTATAGCATAGCCATAATTTTCTCATTTGAATAACAAGGGAGTATAACATAGCCATAATTTTCTTATTTAAATAACAAGGGAGTATAACACAGCCATACTTTTCTCATTTAAATAACAAGGTAGTATAGCATAGCCATAATTGTCTCATTTGAATAACAAGGGAGTATAACAAAGCCATAATTTTCACATATGAAAAACAAGAGAGTATATATAGCCATAATTTTCTCATTTGAATATTAAGGGAGTAAAACATAGCCACATAAACAAAAATCAACATAACTACTTCAAACCTATGGAAGTCTTTCTACCATATTTTAGAATAATCCCAAACTTATTTTTATGAAGAGTTTTTAGGAAAGACTACTTGTACAATAAAGGTTTTCATTAAGACGTTGTACTTGAAGGCAATTTGTCAAATACAAGTACTGCAAACGGAAACCAGAAATTTTATAGATTCGCAGTACACACAGCGCTCTCTATAGAATTGCTCTAAATTGGATGATATTTTATCCCATCTTGTGTAGAGGTGTTGTTACTTTAGCAGAGGTGTTGGTCTATAAAAGCTAACGTGATACAGCAAAGTAGTGTTGTACAAGATTAATAGCTTGGTAGGTCAACTTAACCTTGGAAGTTTATAGAGGTTATAATTAGCATTCATATAATAGCACTATTTGAGTGCAGCTACTAAACGGATGGGCAACTTCTGTTTAAAAACATGCCAGTATCTACTGTTCGTTAAAGGATACTATTTATTATAAATGATCAAAATTCCTCAAAATTATTATTTTGTCAGTCGTTATTTGTCAAAATTAGATAGGGCTTAAATGTATAATGTGGTTGATGAGGTTTATTTTTTAATTGTAAAAACAAAATAATATTATTATTTTTCTAAGATTAATAATACTAGACAGAATATTGGTTTAGAGCTTGAAAAACTTATGTAAATTCGGCAAAACATTAAAGAATATTTGCTACTGTGGTAAATATATTTTATAAATAAAATCTCCCATCAAATTATTTTCATGGTTACTTGTAAGGTTAGAAGTAATATATTCGACAAACGAAAACAATAAATAAAATAGCACTATCGGAAAATAAATAAAATTATAAAATGTTATTGTGCGACACATATATGTCACGTATACTAAAGCTTTTAGTAGTACAGTTTATAAAATGCTACTTTACATAGAATAAAACCATTTATAATTTATATACTATATCGCTTTAGAAACTTTTCGGGCCTGCATTTGACAGAGAACGAACCAAGGTTGCTTATATGAGTTTTTACTTTTAGTAAATAGGTTACAATAATACACAATTAAAATTTAAATACTCCCTTAAAAATTATAAACCTTATTGTAAATCAATGAACAGGAATCATAATGTTCAATAAGATTTTATATTGACAAAACACAAATACATTTTGAATTGTTTGTAGTTTTACAATTTGTACTTACACAGATTTAAAATCACTAAAACTAACTGTCTGTGATAACACATTGTTCGACATAAGAAAGGCCGTCAGCAGATTTTATTTTTGACAAGTGCGCTTGATGCAATGCCTTTATGATTGCGCAAAAGGCAAAGTTTTAAGCCGCCATTGTTTGTTCTGATGACAGATAAAACAGGCCGTGACTGTGCTTTGATATTTTCTTCCTTAAAACTTTTTGTACAGTATGTGTCCTACTTACGTAATCATTCGAAATGTCTTGATGCAGATGAAAGAAATGTATATAGACTACTGTTGTTGTTGATCATGTATTATTTTTATTCTGAACGAAAAAAACAATATACATGTTATACCAAAATTGGTCTGAATTTATTTTTGTTATGGTTGTTGTTTTTTTCAAAATACTTCATAGGGGGAGTAATATCATACGGTACATTTAACGTCGATAGAAAGTTCCAACCTATGAGAGTTGGAATTACAGATGTAACCTTAATCTACTAACTAAACAATCATCTCTCAAATATAACGTTTGATCGTGTAAGTTGTATAGTAATAATTGAGTTATTTATAATTTATTTATTTTCTGTCTTCTCTCCCCAAAAGTTTATTTCTATAGTTCTTTTTTATTTTGACACCTTTATATTTGAACCTCACGTGTGTATATATGTTTCTTGCAGTTGTTTCTGTTGTGACTACCGTTCATAGTACACAACTTCATCTACGACTGTTTTCCCCTTAAGTGACCAATCACAATAAAAAATGACTTCTTCATTTGTAAATTCCTCAAGGAAGATTATTTTATTATAAATCGTAAATAAATTTATTAGTGTGTTAATTTATTAATTTACAATTTATGTCCATTTCTTTCCAATCTAATTTACATTTTAGGGTTTAAAAATAAAATCATGTTGGCCATTTTATAAACTTCCATTACAAATACATTTAAAAAAATTGTATTTGTCTTTACTTATTTTTGACTATTTCTTGAAATTTTATATTTATTGGCAAAGAATGTCTAGCTGGTTTAGTTTAAAATGCTTTTGTGTTTATAAAAAGTAATTATTTGTGGGTTTCAGGAAGAATAAGTAAATACATTATTTTATTCAAGTAAATATGACAGTTTTTCTCTTCCAGATTTATAAAACTAAGCCAAATTGAAAATAAGTTGAATTAAATTTGACTCTTGTCTGTAGTGCCTAGTATGTTAATAATAACTAGTGGACCCGGCAATGCTTCGCTATTGCTATTGCTTGATTTACCTAACCTAAAATTATATTCAGTTTTTGATCCAAATCAGTTGTTGATCAAAATCAGCTGTTGATCAATATCAGCTGTTTTAAGCTTTTCATACGAACAGCTGTTTTTTGTGCCCTTGATAAAATCAAAAGAAATCGTTCTTCTTCTTACTTAAGATTGACCTTCAATAAGATTAACATTGAAACTTTGAGGGCTACTGGGGCGTATCCCTGAGGACTGATGTAAATTATAATGGGATTCTGCTCATCTACAGGACACTACCTTTCTAACGGTATGCGCGAATTTCTCCTACGATGCACACAAGCTGAGAAAAAAGGACGACAAGTTTTGTGCTTGCCTATTAATATATAGATTTTGCTTAAACAATATCTATTTTTTTTATAAGCAATGTTGTTAATGTATCTATTCAGATGTCTTATATTTAGCTTTATTTGTTTATTTAACTTGTAGTTTAATGTGTGCGAGGGAAGGTACCAATAAACAAATATTTCATTTAAAAAATATAAAATGTCATAACTTTAGTAATACATGTTAGTAGTACATAAAACAAAGTTAAAGGAAAGGCTATAAAGAAATCGAAACATTATTGTGTAAGTTGTAGAGTCTGACAGATCTCACTTCATTCTTCAAATTGTATGCACATTTAAAACCTAAAACGTTAAGATCTTAATGCCAAAATTAAATACAGAAGTAAATATGAACCCTATTGTTCTGTTATAGTTGTGTGCGAGGTTGCCAACACAACAATCTAGTCTAGGTTTTATGTTGCATTGTTAAAGTTAATTAGCTGTGCTTTACTATTCCTACCTTATAATTATTAGCAGTGCCTCTGTAATCTGTTCTTTTAAGTATCAACAGCAATAATAGTTTATCTACATCCTAGTAAGTGCTATACTTTGTCACAGCTACTAACATTGAACATGATGAATAAACACAAAATCTCAACTACATTTAGCCATTATCGTTTTATAACTGATATTTTTTAAGTGTTATTTTTTTAAGTGTAAAGTCGGAAAGGGTTACGCATTATTGGCGATGTTCTAAAGGAGGGTAGTTTAGACCGTATATTAGTATGGAAGAATAAATTTGTTTAAAAAAAAGTTAAATAGCGGTAGTTTGTTGTTTAGAAACTATTGGGCTAGCGTTATACCCCATGATGCTAGCCCCTAAAACATTTGGGTGCCCACCCTATCCCATGTCCCAGTAAGCATGTGGGTAACGGGCGGCACCATCGGTACTGATATGGGGTAAGGTAAGGACGTAAGTGCTGCCTGCAGGTCACTCGTTCTTCGGGGCTTGGGAAACCTTGCCATCAACAACGAGGACCTGCAGAGAATGACTTCTCGTACGCAGGGAATGGGACGTTATCTAGGAGATATGAAAGTCACTAGGATTTCACGGGGTGGTCCGGTGGACCTGAAGAATTTCTCCGAAGCCGTAGCTGGATTTATCTGGCGGACCAGTAACCAGTCTTGGCCTTATAGTGGTGGACGTGTTACTACGGCGCACATACTGGTACCACGGGGCTAGGGAGGCCTGCTGGAGGTTTAGGCCTTCAGTACCCTAGCAACTGAGGTTAGACTCGTGGGGGCAGTGTCACTGCTAGACGTAGATGTTACACCCTGTACAGTCTA
>JAGFPH010005086.1:21484-33482 GCA_018207615.1 Philaenus spumarius
AACGTTTTTCCTCATTATACTCGCGAACCCTCAGGGATTATATAGACGCCTGGTTTATCTTCTGCACACTTTTGATCTTTTATACGAACAGACGCTAAATTTTTAAGTAAAGAGGGAACTCTGTTTTAGTCGTTTGGTCCTTTCATCCGTGGAACTGTGGGCAGGCTTCAATTAATTTTCATTTCGTACAATCGAATATTCTTCTTTAGCACGTTTTTACTGGTTGATATCTCAATGTCAAACTTAACTTGACGGGGCAATTTACGAGATCAAAAATGTTTTCCTTCTTTTATTACAATTTAAATGTCGCATAAAGCTGTACCTAAGCATACACAAGCTAAACATACACAAGCTTGTACGTTAGACAAACATACCTAGACTGTATGTACAAACACACTGTACTAGCTGACGGTGCTTGAACGCAAATCTTAATTAAATTATCAACTTAGACATAATGTGGGGTTAGTCTCTTGTTGGATTGTATACTTAATGTATACATAAAGGTTATAAATACCTTAATTCATTACAATGTATTTATCCGTGTGGATAACTAGTTTCGACGGTTATACCGTCATCGTCAGATCCAAGGTACCGTTGTTGGGAAGAAGTTGTTCAGACATTCTGAGGCGTCGTCTTATTATCTGCCTCGTATTGTTGTTCGAGAGAATAACTTCATTAAAATTGATCAAAACAATAACACAATCACACATTATAAGGGGTACACATATACACTTAAAAGACATAAACCGGCCGGTAACGAATGGTCGCTGCTTTTTAAACCAATGTTTGGTATTGGACTAACAAGAGATGAGTGGATAAGCCGGGTGGTCACTGATAACTGACTACATTGAACGGGTCGTGTCTCTTACAATAGCCGAACAAAATCACATTTTGCCCAACACCTAATTGACCACGATCGCAAATACACCTCCATAGACCACAGCCTAAAAATACTCCACATTTGTAAAAAGGGTCGTTTACTATCGTCACTCGAAGAGCTTGAAACATACGACGCAACACAAAACAAACACCACCTCTTGTTGAACGACAAAATAAATTTTATTGCTCGAGAATGGACTGTTTAATATTGTAATCAAACTAAGGGAAGGGATCAAGAGACACGACCCGTTCAATGTTTAGTCAGTTATCAGCGACCGCCCGGCATAACCATTCATCTCTTGTTAGGCCAATACCAAACGTTGGTTCAAAAAGCAGCGAAAATTCGATACCGGCCGGTTTATGTGTTTTAAGTGTGTATGTGTACCCCGTATAGTGTGTAATTGTGTTATTGTGTTATTGTTTTCATGAGTTGTAATTAAATTATTCTCTTGAACAACAATATGAGACAGACAATAAGACGACGCCTCAAAATGGCTGAACAACTTCTTCCCAACAATGGTGTCTAGGATCTGACGATGACGGTATAGCCGTCGAAACTAGTTATCCACACAGATAAATACATTGGATTGTTCGACGGAATGCATTAAGGTATGTTTAACCCTTATATATACATTATATTAGCAAATTAAAACATTATCGAACGGCTGCGCATTGATTGTTATCTGTTACACTCAGAGTTGTAGGCCTATAGTTCCATTGTTGCACAATGTTAGCAATATATTGTTTTACCCATGAATCCAGTATTGTTTGCACAGCTTCCGAGGACCATAGAAGAGGCAAAACAATACTCAGTGCTGTTCAGAGTATTTGCATATAATTATGGTGAGTTTAGCCGATAGATTATTCTACTTTCATTCGTTGCTTCGAATTAGTTCGAGTTATACCAACAGCAATTTTTCATTTATTAAACTTTAATTGATTAAAGATATTTTCTTAAATAATTGCAGGCCTAAAGGAAATATTTCTGTATAATTATATACACCGTACTGCCTTACAAAAAGGAACTGATTGTATGTTTGTTATTTATTTCAACGTTACAAAAAACAATATTCATCTAATTTTGCTGCAACTTTACCTGATGTGTTATCAATTGTATCTTGGTTAAGATGGGCTGTTTCGTATAGTTTGTTTTAAGCTGGGACTGGTTAAAAAATAAAATGGGTTTGTAAAATATCCAACGTTAGCGTTGATTTAAACCTAGCTAAATTGTTACATAACAAACTTTTACATAATTTAAAGCTCTAATTTGATACGCTTTTTGGGCTTTTTCACGTCAAGAAGTGTTCTATAATGCATTTAAACCTACAATTAGTTCGTGAACTCTATATAATTGGTACATTTAAACATGTCACATGAAGCTTTATGGACGACCCACAATCTAGAAAATTCGAAGCTCTTTAAGTATTTAATTGTTGTAGATTTATATAAAGTAAGTCCAAGATTAAAACTAGACAACCTAATCTTTGGAGGCGTAGAAATTATGTAAGAAAATTTTGCAATACGTTTGGAACTATGAGTTAAAAAATATTTAATGATACAATTGAAAAATTACTATATTCTGCAATACTTAGAATGAAATCTCAAAGATTTGTGGGAAAAAATCATTAAAATATTTTGTTATTTCCCTTCCACTCGGCAGGTTTTAAATGTTGTCATTTGTGTTTTTGTTGTTATTATTATAAACGGTAATTTTAAAATATGGAATGTGTTTAAAATTACACAACTGAAAGCATAAATAATTGCAAATCTACAATACACAGTTTCAAAGATTTTCCTTTTTCATGTTTGGCATTTTTGTTTGCCATCTTGGATCCATTATATTGAATAAATTTGCTTTTAATAACGGAAACTGGAAATGTAATTTTTATATAGTAAAAACGAGACTGAAGCCATTTTCGATAAAAGCCATTGTTTTCGAGTTACAAGCATTCAAATTTGCATTTACCAGTTAGCAATAAAAGAGCTAGTGCGAAGTCAAAAAATGTTTACTGTGTTTTCCTGCAGAATACATGCAAGAAAACACTTCAAACAGTATTATTAATAATGATTATAATACAAAATATATTTATGGTATTTACCTTTTTCAGTCTGTTTAAAATAATCCTATTTGAATCTTAATTAGGAGTCAACTGAAGGAAGACAAAGTAGTAGGATGCATACGGACCCAAAAGTTACATTTATTATAACTCATATGAAATCAGTGACTTTTATATATATATTTTTTTTTTAATGAGTGTTGTTGTTTTACGTGTTTGCGGTTTTAATGTGTGAAGTTTTGTATTCATGACAAGCACGAAGCCTGATGATGTCTCTGTGTAGATGAAACGGCCGTAGCTAATTAAGATTCAAATAGAATTATTTTAAACATACTGAAAAGGTAAATACAATAAATATATTTAAAATAACAATCCAGAGGCTTGAAATATAAAATAAATAATAAAAAATAACTAATCTAGGCATAAACAAATATCAATTGAGGTTAGTTCACTTCCAATCTGTAAAGGGGGATTTTAACATTTATTGAAGAATGGATATGCTTACAAAATGTGTTGTATTAGTAGTTTATTACAGAAAACAAGTATTTAAATTTGAAAATTAAATATTTAAAACTAATAAAAGTAATTTACTCTTTAACAACATTTGGTTATGTTATTGTATTGCTTATTACAACTCTAACAAGAATTATGGCAATGTTCTAAAGTTAAAACGAAATTAACTTATATTTTGGTCAATGTAGATTTACTTTCCGTTTGTTAAAAAAAAAACATTTTATAAAAGAGTACTAGTTATTTTCTCTTTGTTTTTTAATAAGATAAACTGTACGTAAACAAAATACAAAGCTCAGGCAAATTTATTTGTTTGCTTTGAAAGTGTAGGTTTTCCCTTAGGCAGTGTCGCCAGTTTTCGTCTCTGTTATTCCAACGTTACCCCAAGAGGTTACGGAAAACAATACTGTAATTAAACGCCAACGCGTTCACACGTTTGCTCTTTCGCAAAAGTAGAATTTGCATTGTTTAGCTCGAGGAAAGTGTTTTACTATTTTCTTTCTTTCGCCGGTTAAATCTTTTCTAGTGCTGAGTAATAATGTAACAATGTCTTAACAGCATGGAGTGGCTAAATACTAGGAGAATAACGTTTGAACAAAGTTGGTATTAGCATAGATCATGAATAATAAAATAGATCATGCATGCATACGGGGGCTGTGTGAAGAAAAAAGGTTGTCGGGAAAATAGTGCATGATCGCGCCGCGAGGTAGCGCTAGGGAGAAATCATTGGTAGTATTGGTGTTTCACACCGCTTCCGTCGTTTCTCCGATAGACAGCGCCACTTTCGTCGAATTTCCAGTGGATTAAAATATTGCATTGGATCGGAGTTCTATTAGGTTATCCAAATACAATGGTATTAGGCCTAATCGAAAAACCGATTAATTTTGAAACTAGTATATTGATGGAACACTACAACTGATATTACTGATGAATTGTTATGACAGTATCATAAAATTAATAAAAACGAAATAATTGCAAAAAGAAAATCACAGATTACTAAAAATGTATTGTTTATTTTTTCATGTTCGTAAATTGTTTAGTAAAATATAAAAAATAAAATGAAAATATAATACAAGAATTATTTGGTACTGTACTTTTTTTGACAGCTCAATAGTTAAAGACCTTATTTTTAGATTAAGGTTTTAACTAATACAACCTTCTATGTTGTAAATTTTTATTAGCTTTTAACTAATAAAGGGTCGATTTTGCAACGTTAGGTACCTCTGTTGTAACTAGGGCGTAGTAGATGTTCAATGAGTACTGTAATGAATTTAAACAATTATAAACACTGAAGCCCCAACCACAAGTTCAGTGAATAAAACTACACAAACAAACTGAAACAAATTTATTAATATAGTCATTCTAGTTCCCTGACGTACACTTCGGTAACCAAGTTACCATCGGCCACATACAAACTGCCCAACTTTTTTTTGGGTCATTTCTAATATACAAACTGACCAGTAAGGTACTGGTATAAAAACAAGGGACAGGCTCGGCAACATACAAACTCACCAACTTTTCTACCTGACACAGGCACGGGATATTTCCCTCCGAATTCCCTCATACCAATAAATAGTTTATATTAGATAATAACTAGTAGACCCACTTCGTTTGCTTACATTGTTTAGACATAGAAAATAATACATATAATTTATGAACCAAGTTGAAACAGCCAGTATATTCGTGTATTTATTTGTTATTCTTATCTAATATTTAACATAACCTAACCTAAATTATTAGATAAGGACGCAACGGTTCCTATTAGATAAGAATAACAGATAAATAAATACACGAATATACTGGCTACTATATAATATAATATAATAATATGTAATATATATTATAATATATAATATATATAATATAATGGACCCCATGATGGTAACTTGGTTACCGAAAGGTACATCGGGGAACTAGAATAACTACATCAATAAATTTGTTTCAGTTTATTTGTGCAGTTTTATTCACCGAACTTGCGGTTGGGGCTTCAGCGTTTATAATTAGGGTGTAGTAGTTTGTTACAGATTTTGACATAATATTTTGAAATTATCTTCCTTAATAGGTGATATATTCTCTGAGCTCCACTCTTGTTGTTGAAGGCGTCGCCCCGATCTGTCTGTCGGCAATTGAAAAGAAGTTAAACTGTCCATAAAACTAAACGATCCACTAAGTAGAACAACTGAACTCCAGTTACGGACAAGTGGTTACATTATTTCTACGTTTGACCGCTGCATACTCTTCCCAACCTGATAAATTGTTGCAATTATTTTAATGGTTTCAGGATTGTCTGCAATTCAATTCCAATAAATTTGGTTTAGCCTTCGGATCAAATTTAAACTATGCAATTTTGAATGTTATGTTTAGCGTTGGTGATTTAACTAGTTGAATGTGTAATAGCGTAAATAGTTTAGCTTCAATTTTACCGCGTTAATTAGTTTTAATTTTACTGTTATTATTTAGTGCAGTTGAGAATTATGTGCCGGATTGAGTTATGTTTAGATAATAATAAATATTTAGTTGTAAAGTAAAATATATTTAATACTACAATAACTTTAAAGTAACCGAAACAATTATTATTACATTTAATAGTTGATCTTTTCGAAAGATATGTAATCTGTTTTACACTATCTACTGACGGAGTTTTGTATGATTCAATTGATCCGACCCATTAATTTGATCTTTAGAGCAACGTGATAGGGGACCAAACGGAAACAGTTGCATTACAAAATGGCTCAGTAGTCGCCATCATTGTTATGTTTAAATAATTTAAACGCCTCTCGTGTGGAGCAATTAAAGCAATTTAAATAGTTTCACATACGAACGAACACTTGCTATTAACTCAACTTAACTAAATTATTAGCGAATTTCCGTTAGAAAAATGAGCTATTGCAGTGGCCCTTATAGTAAGACCCACTGGTCGGGAGTAGCAAATGAGCACCGATCATGGTCCCCAGAACATAAAAAATCATATATATACAGGGTGTCTTGCAACCATATGAACAAACTTTATCACGTATTCAGGATGTCAAAAGAAACAAAAAATGTAATATAACATGTGTCCTATCTCATTCCGTTTTCGGTCTGTCTGTCTGTATTTGTTTTTTTACAAAATACTTAATATTTTTAGAAGTAGAAAAGATATTGAGCTCAAACTTTGTACACCTATTTGTTGTGTAATTCACACAATACACAGTGGTTGCGTTAGCGATTTTTAACAGTAATTTAAGTACGTTTTTTGTATAAAATAAAGTATTTCTCAAATTTCAACAGCTTTTTAACATTCCATTGTACAAGATATTGCACTTTGAGTTAAATTTTATTGTTTGCAAATAAATGGTAAGACATGTCTCTAAAATTGTTGAAGAGTTTCTGAAACTTTCAGCGCTCCTAGCGGTTAAACGGTTAAGTTTATAAAAAAAACACCATGAATAAAAACGTCTTAAAATTGCATGCAAAATCCAAATCCGTTATAAAAAATTGCGGTTTCTATTAGAAATTTCAAAGTTGGCCGCCATATTGGAAAATGGCGGTCATTTAGAAATATTTTAACTTCATATTTTTTAATTTCTCATAAAACAAGGAAAGGTTCCACATTTTAAGTTTGCTGTAAAATTAATACTTTCTGAGATCCCAATGGTGGCCCAATTAAAAAAATCACAAATGTTTGAGAGGCTGTATCTCATAAACGGTTGGGTTTAGGAAAAAAGTACGAAATAATAAAAATGTCTTAAATTTGTACCCCCAATCGAAATTCAACATAAAAATAGGGGTTTCCATTTGAAAAAATTAAGTTTGCTGCCATAATGGAAACATGGCGGAGTTTTTGGAAATTTTAATATTGTATTTTTAATGCAAGGGTAAAAGTAGGGAAGGTCCCCCATTTAAAGTTCGTTGTAACTTTTATAGTTTCCGAGATCCCAATGGTGGCCATCTTGAGTTGATCACCCTGTATATGTACATAGGCCTATGTGTTCGCACTCTAGCGGCCGTATTTTAAGTCCGATTTCGTTCAAATTTGGTTGGAATACACATGTTGGTTGTCTACGTCGCTCGGATGAGTTCGTTAGCCAAAAAAATCCAACAACCGGAAACATGTTTTTTGACCGGAAGTAATTATTTTTTTTAGATTTTTCCTACGAGAATGATTTTTTTAGAGTTTTTCCTAAGCTTGGTTCCCCCAAAATTGATCAAAACGTAAAATACCATAGAAGTACCCGGTTCAAAAGCATGTGGTGGATTCAACCGTGGGGTTGGCGTGCGAAGCACGCAATGCATTGTGTATTGAAGATACTCCCAATATGCGGAATGGCGTGCGAACCATTTTGCAGCTATTCAGCACCGTCGTGAATAGACCTATTTCCCAAATCGTTGGTTGAAACCCTAAAACGTAGGCCTATAAACTTAATTTTGGAAATTTTCTCAACTCACGTCAGAGGTTCAGCTGCGTGGTCGAATTATTTAGGTCTGTAAAGTAATTAAGATGTTCTTTATGAACCTATTAAAACAATATTTATATTGAAACAAAAGTTATCTACAAAAACCAATAAATATAATAAAAGCTAAGAACGACAAGATAGAGCTTAATTTATCAGAAGAGAAGAAAACAATTTATTTAATTAGTTTTAATTGGCTTCAGAATAGTTACAAACGCATCATTTTAATTATGCACGATACATAGTTCACTTTTTTCTTTCTTTTTTTTATAGGCAAAAAACCTGAGTGGTTATCATAGCTTGGAAAACGAAGAGCATTCGCGTAATGCGCATAAACTTAATAACTAATTGAGATATACAGGGTGGTTATAAAGTCACTCCCCCCCCCCCACTTTAACTTTTGTGTTTGTGAAAACAAACAAATATCCTTTTAGGAACGATACTAACTTAACCCAAAGTATCTTTTGAAGTATCTTTTGAGTATCCCAAAAAATATTTGAGTTGCCTCCAAAATCCCCCATTTTTAGAGGACACTCAAAATTTCCGATTGCTTTAAAAGATACTTTGGGTTAAGTTAGTATCGTTCCCCAAAGGATATTTGTTTGTTTTAACAAACACAAAAGTTAAAGGGGGGAAGTGACTTTATAACGATCCTGTATACGATCACACACGGTATAAATTCAACTTTTAATTTACACACACTACGGACACAATTCGGTAAAATAAGAACAAATAATTAAACAATAACAACTTGTAGTACATAACAATGAATAAACCACTAATTAAAATAAAGAACAAGTAATAAATCTTAACTTGGTATTTGAGTTATGTAAATGTATATTGTTTTCAAATGTTTCCAATTACATTCAACCGATAGAGATGCTATAACCCTGTTAATGGATTGGGAATCATCACCCAGCATCCTCCGAATGCAATTCGGTAGGCAAACCCTGTTACGAACATATTTTAACTTTTCGCAATCTAAAAGTAGGTGTTGATGGAAAGGAGATTTAAAAAGTAAGGACAATGCGGAGGATACCCTGACGCATCAGAAACCCGTGGGTTAACCCAGAATGGTCAAGGCGCAGATGAGAAACCACCACTTCCTCTCGACGGCTTTGGTTTAAAGATATCCATGGTCGAACGGTATCTGTGAAAATAATATGACTTGATGTTGTGGGTAGAGAAGGGCAAGGATCAGGGTTTTTAGGAGGATTTGTAAGGGAAACCTTCATTTTTATTTTATGTTTTACTACTTTTGACAATTTTTCTTTTTATAGCAACAGGTTTCTTTCCTGGAAAGCGTCCAGAACTTCTTCCTGTTACTGCAGAAGGACGAGTATAAGATGTTTGTAGAAACTGTTTTACCCCAAATACTGGAGTAATTTTCTTTTTGATAGTGCGGTTTTTCCTGCGTCTTAGTACTCAGATCAAAAACAGGGACAGATGGTTCTGCTTCTGCTTCTGAGACTGAGAATATAGAGGATGGAAATCGGAATTTGAAGGAAATAAAACAGAAGCAGGAGCGGTAGGAGAAACTTTATAAAATAAAGCAACTAGGTGAGCAATCTGCTCAGTCAAGATGTTGACTGTTTTAGCCAGTTCTCCACATGGAGTGTTGTTCTTGTTTGAAGCCACTGCAGCAAATGATTTGCCTTCTAGAGCAGGCTTAGAGACTTCATCTAATTTTTTGCGGCGTTAAAAGATATTTTTTTCTTAGCCATAATAGTAAGGACTGCTTTTTCTCCTTTAAACTTTTCACAGTTAAAGGACCGTGCAGGATGATCGCCACCACAGTTGGGACACTTGGCGTCATCATTGCAGCTGTCACTATTATGACCGCATTTTTTACTATTATTTTACCGCATGACCGCATGTTTCTTGCTTTGAGCAAGTAGAACTCACGCGTCCAAACCCTTGACATTTAAAACAACGTCGAGGGTTTGACACGTAAGGTTTAACAGAAAGACGGCGGTAACCTGCATAGATATACTCTGTCAATTAAGGCAAGCCAAACGAATTAAAGAAGCAGTGGTTTTTTCTCTCCTTTTCGTTGCGCATTATGCGAATGACTTCCAGAACTGACTGGCTAGCTAATTCGCTTTTTATTTCCTCCAATCTAATGGGGATCAAGTCTCTACAGGTAATGACACATTTTGAATAATTCAAGGATCTGTGAGGTTCTACAGATACCTTGACTTTGTCATAGAAAGAATTAATCTTTAACAACGACAAAATATGTTTCTAAAAAATACAGGGTCCGCAGTTCCAGTAATCACCTTGTTGATTACAAAGGATATTACCTTTGAAAGATCAGAATCTTTTTTGGCGTTTGAAAAAACTAAAGATTTGGGAGCTGGCAACTCAGATGGTTGTTGAGCAGCCCTCTCTTTTGTCTTTTTAAACAGACTCATCAGACGAATCTGAATGACGTCTCTTTGTACTAAATGGCGAGTTGACGTTTTTTGCTTCCATGGGTTTTATTTGTCCAGCGCATCGTGTTAGGCGTTGTCGGAACTCGGTAAGGGCGTGCCCGTCTGTTCACACACTGTGCCCACACACTGAGATCACTTCCGAGCCCCAGTTGCGTGAGGATCCCGAGCACTCTTTTTCCAGACTGGATGGGCATCAGTCTGGAACCCGATACGTCTGTGAGGAAATCTCCGACTTTCTTCAACACCGCGAACACTTCCTGAACAAGAACCGAAGTGGCTAGCCCCTGAACAGAAACCACGCATACGTCTGGGCAGAGCAAGCTTACATCAGCCTTACCAAACCAGAGGTTGTCAAAATTCTGGCAGTTTCAGCACTCCCAACGAGCAATGGCTCTGCCCAGTCAAAAGCCTAAAAGAAGGTGGGATTAGGAATGTATGTATGTATGTAATTGGATGGATGTATTTTATGTGTTGAGTGTGTTAGGCGTTGTTTGACTCGGGTACCGCGAGGGACGCCAAACCCCTCTTAGTAGGTGCAGCTAGTCTGCACCCCCCGTGCGGGGTGTTTAGATACGCGCATGTGCAAGTCAACACATATGCTATTATCAATAATAATAAAATATTTCGTTTAGGTTTGGTTTTTATGTATTATCATGGGTTACAACCTAAAAATACCTGAACATAATCCAACTTACAGTCGCCAGTCACGTTATTTTTTTTTTTGTGTAAACATATATAAGTTGGTAGAAGTTCTTACTTTTCTAAAAAAGAAGATCTTCGGCTAATGCTATTCTGGTAATGCCCTTATATCGATAGGTTATCAAGATGGCTAAATTAGCACTGTGTTAATTCGCCTATTCAAGTTTTAGTTTTGTTCTTATTTATTTTATATTATTTGTTTTGCCACAATCAGTGGAGTGTACAGTTTCATTTTACGATAACGAAGGTGTGAAGTTTTTTTCATTATTTAAAAATTAATTGTCACGTTCATCACTATTATACTTATTTGAAAGATATTTCCGAAAAGTTCCTGAAAACCCTATTCCTCCTTTGATTTCTGAAAATACTTCGAAAAGTATTAATACTTCAAGAAAACTTTAGCGTGTCTGAACTTTTCTGACAACGTGGGATACAAAGTATTGTTCATTGTTTATTTAAGAAAATATTTTGTTAAACAAAACGTTTGTTAGAGTTTCTCATAATCATATTTGATTCTAAATCACCCATACTTAATTCATATTTCTGATAGGAAAACCGTAAATCAGATTAATGAAATTAGCAAATGCAAATATATTCCAGCAGCTAACTCATCGATATATGTTACCCTCACAGTTTTAAAGTTCTGTTACTGTCCACTTATCCTCTGATAGCGCTGTTTTGTTCTACGCTTAACTTCAGTACTGTATTCATAATCGTCGAGTACTATTTGATTGTCAAAACAATGCTTGGGCCAATTCACATAATCCATGTAAAATCATTACGTACAATTAGTTGGTACGTTAGTTTATTCCATTACAATTTTCTGGCTTACAGTTCTATTTGTTCTAGGAGAATTAACTTTGGAATACGATTTCAATGACTTTAGCTTACATCTCTATTATAAAAAATCCTGTCATTCAAGCAAACGCATGATCGAGAGTAGAGTCCGCGATGATATGGCGCCAAAAGTGGTGGGGGAAGGTCA
>JAGFPH010005086.1:62869-94095 GCA_018207615.1 Philaenus spumarius
TTGAACCAAGTTTACCTTGAACCAAGATTACCTTGAACCAAGTTTACCTTGAACCGAGTTTACCTTGAACCGAGTTAACCTTCAACCAAGTTTACCTTGAACCAAGATTACCTTAAACCAAGTTTACCTTGAACCAAGATTACCTTGAACCGAGTTTACCTTGAACCGAGATTATCTTGAACAGAGATTACCTCGAATCAAGTTTAACTTGAACCGAGTTTTTCTTGAACCGAGGTTACCTTGAAACAAGTTTACCTCGAACCAAGTTTACCTCGAACCAAGATTACCTCGAACCAATTTTACCTCGAACCAAGTTTACCTTGAACCAAGATTACCTTGAACCAAGTTATCTTGAACCAAGTTTACCTTGAACCAAGATTACATTGAACCAAGATTACCTTGAACCAAGTTTACCTTGAACCAAGATTACCTTGAACAAAGTTTACCTTGAACCAAGATTCTCTTGAACCAAGTTTACCTCGAACCAGGATTACCTTGAACCAGGTTTATCTTGTACCAAGTTTGCCTTGAACCAATTTTACCTTGAACCAAGTTTACCTTGAACCAAGTTACCTTTAAAGAAGCCTACCTTGAAACAAGCCTACCTTGAACCAAGCCTACCTTGAACCAAGTTACCTTGAACCAAGTTTACCTGGAACCAAGATTTTCTTGAACCAAGTTTACCTTGAACCAAGATTACCTTGAACAAAGTTTACCTTAAACCAACTTTACCTTGAACCAAGTTTACCTTGAAATAATGTTTTACATTATTGTGTACACACTAGTAATGAAGTTCAAAGGAAGTAAGTCAGGATACTTTCTTGTTACAGGCCTATACATATCTTTCAAACTTCTCACTGTTTAATATTTTAAAATAGTGGACCCGGTAATGCTTCTCTACTGCTTGATTTTAGTATATAAATATATAATTAAATTAACAAATACAATTTGGGAATGTATTGAACATTTTATTTTACATAGCTTTTTGTTTCAAATAAGATTCATAGTATCAGGGCAGGCAGCCGAGTCAGTATTAAACATTTGGTAGTTTAATATAAATGCAATTTGTTTGATATGGGTGGTTACCCCATTTGACTTATTTCAAGTATAGTTATCCAATTTCATTATTTTGAGTTAAATAATCGAATTGCAAATGGTTTTTTATATCACTTAAGAATAATATTACACAAATTTAGTTTTATAGCTTGTAGGAAGTTAGTGCGATTTATTTTTATTGTATTTCACAGCTACCACATTTTAATCTCTTTGATTGTAGTGACCATATTCTCTAAACAATCCTTATACTAATATGTGTAAATTGTAAAATGTTAAGTGAAATTAGTTTATATTTAATGTTATAGTTATTTTTATTGCATTGTCAACCCGATTTCACCCCCTTCTACTGTAGTAATTATATAGTCTAAACATTCCTGGCCATAATATGTATAAAATGGATTTTTTTTTTAAACGGTGAAATAGTTTTTTAGTCTATAGACGATTAAGAAAGAAACTTTCACTTTGTTTATAGAGATGAATAACAGTTACCTGACTCTGACCTATTTTAATCTGCTAACACTTCTAGTATGTTTTAAACTCTATATATTGAACAATATAAACGATGACTGTTTGTTTAGAGCCCATAACGCAATACATCACCAGCTAAGTCAGTAGCTATGAAGAAAATGTACGGTCCCAAAATGGGTAATAAAGGGTATAGAAAATGTAACGCCAATGACCAATAAATTTAATGAATTGGAATTGAATTGTACTCGTGCATACCTGATAGCTATTGAAAGTACTTGCAACAATTGAGAACGTAAATCCAAAGGGTTTAAACCATGAGCAATAAGGATTACGTTCGGCTGTAGGAGCTATTAAATTAGGCCATTAATGCAAATAAAGGTATTTTGAACTGCTAAAGTAAGGTCATAATATAGGTGGAACGTTTATTACTAGCTTTCAGAGAAATAGGCAACCGAAGGGTATTGTTTGACAAAATAACTTAATGTGTTTGTCAGTTTTTTGAAATATTGTATTACTTTGCCAATGGTTCAGCATTTCCATAATGTCTAGGACCTCGCCCTTTACCACAACGGATGGTATTAGAATTATGATCATCGTTAACCGTCCGTTTCCCCATTGCTCCAATTTCCCTGTTATAGTTTACAAGTACAAAACTCGGTCACGTTTGGACTAATGATCGAAGCGAGCAATCGGCTAAGCCTTCTTGACTTCTAAATATTCATTTTGTTTATATGACTCTTTTTTTGCCTCTTTATTGGAATGAAGTTCACAAAATACTAGTAACGAAAAAGCGTTATCAAATTGGTTGCCATGGCAATTAATGTAAATACATTCAAGAAATGTGTGTTTTGGTACATCAATTTAAATTAAGAGGCAATCGTTCCATCCGGCGTAGTTTAAGTCGACTCCCACAAAAAATTTTGTAAAAAATAAAATTTACGAAATCGATTTGGAAGCAATTTTTGTAGGCCAAGCACTTTAAAATAAACATTTTTTGTCTCTTGAAATTTTTTCTAAAAACTCTTACTTTACGAGATATTAGCAACTTTATGTCGATTTATTTCAACACGTTTAGGGCCGCCATTTTGTTTTCGGTGGTTTGATTTTTATTTTCTTTGTGTCATTTCCCTAGTCTTAAATATACCTTTAAAATGAGGTATCACATTTATACTTCCCATTTAAAAATTTTGAGTTGGCCCCAAAATCACCCATTTTTAGGGGACACTCAAAATTTTTGATTGCTTCAAAAGATACTCTGGGTTAAGTTAGTACCGTTCCCCAAAGGATATTTGTTTGTTTTAACAAACACAAACGTTAACGGGGGGGGGGGGGGATTGACTTTATAACCACCCTGTATATATTTTCACTATGAATGTTATGTTATATCGAAAACATAAAATCCCGCAATATGTAACCAACCGGTAAAATCAATAACACGGAATGACCGCCTTTTCACACCAGCCTACTTAGTCTTGTTGACCTGAATTTCCCCGCTACGGTTTGCATATTGCATATTGTCTGAATGAGAATAACATTTGACCATTTCCTGATTTTGTTATTTCTATCACGTCTACGGCGTTCTTATTCTGAATACCAACCCGTACAAATGTTGAAAGGAAATTTATTGAATTCTGTAAAGCTAGAGTTACATTTCACATCTTGTTTCCTAATAGTCTGTTGTGTAGACAATCGGCAGCGTTCCAACCAACCAAGTACGGCTGTAACTGTGTGTTAAAGAAATCTTGTAAAGGTATAATGTTTCAGGACTAGTTTAGGGGTGAATATTTTCTATTTTTCGTTTAGAAACACTTAACTTTCCCTTTCTACAGAGTGGTGGACAAGTTTAGTAGGACGTACAAGCTATTAAAAAAAAATTTAAAAAAAGCATAACCGTCCACTTACTTAACCCTAGAACGGATGGGAAAAAAAAGAAACAACAAGTATAAGTGTACTTATTAAACCTCGGGGATTAGATAAATCGGGCTGTGAAAACGTGTAAACAAAATAAAATAGAAGTAACAGACGGGGAGGGTTAATAATAATTGACTTGGATACTTATACTGGGTAATGAGTTATAATAAGAAAATATGTTTTAATATTGATCTATTTGATTGTTAGTAAAATTAAAGGAAAGAGTAAAAAAAGAAGAACGGATATCCTTTGCTCGAACGATTTATCAAATTGACTCTCGTCTTGATTGCTAATCTGATTAATCTGTGGTTTTCAAGAGATTCTCAAATTAATTACTTTCAACTGAGATCAGTTAAATTAGGCGGTAGAATGTTGGAAGGCTAGAACAGAGATTAACAAAAATAAAAACCACTTTCCCAATATTGTGGATGAAGCTATTTTTAGTAGGCTACACTATATTCTATGAACAGTTAATTTTTCATTGTTGATTATAGTACAGTCAAAATAGACTGGGGTAGGAACCCGGAACAAGTTAACCGATTTTGACTTTTTATTTATTTTTTCATTTCTACTAGTTTTAAATTGTTCGTGTTTCCTCCTGCCATTAATATTTTAAACAATAAAAGAAGGTTTTATGGATATTGCAACGAACATCTTACTTAAAATTTAGCGGGAAACGTTTTTTTTAAATAAATTATGTAAAGAAGTATTAACAAAAGTGTATTTTTAGTACAAAATGTTGATTTTATTTACTAAAATTATTGTTTATAAAAGAATAGTTTCAAGATGTTCTATACACGATATTATATATTGTTTTATACAATATTGTTTCCCAGTGTATCAAAATTTAAAAGTAAAAAGTAGGGGCAAACGATCAGAAGTTATAAAGATAAGAAAAAACAAGACTGAAGACCGCAACCGACCTTATTTACCACGGCAGTAAGTTGTATTAAGTAGATATAAAGAAGCAACAGCATATTTTTATTTATCAGACAACTCTATAAGTATTTTTATTAATTTATCTTTTGTATCTATTTACTTCATGAAATCCCAAAACAACAAGATTCGCCCAACAATTCGTTTTAGAAATGTTTGGGGAATATGCTTTCCTGTAAATTTAAAAAAAACTGAGAGCTTAATTTTTTTAACTTTGATCTATTGTAACTTACCAAACAAAAACATGTGTTTAAAATCTTCCTGCACCGGTTTCCCAGCTTTCGGCCTTTTTTTTTTTTTTGTCTATTTTTACTGGACTATTGAGGAGTACAAATAAAGTTAACATTTTATTAGTCACTTGTAACGTTTTTTATTAAGGGTAACCAATACCAGCTGAAAATTTTCAATAAAACTATGGGCAGCTTTACGAATTTTACATTGAGGTTTTAAGAAAAGCTATTCAATAGACGGAAGTTTATTCACGCACATCCACAATATAATTTCTTATTGCAAAAAAATGGTAAATTATTATTTTCCCCTATAAACAGGACAAAAACATATTTTAGAGTAAATCTTTTGTAGGGATTACTTTTGTTACCTACAGATCATTGGAGATTTCTGAAAAATTTTAAGTTTAAAAATAACATGGGAGAGCATAATCTATGTGTTTTAGTAATTAAAATATTTAACATATTATTTATAATACTTGTATGTACTAAACAATAACATATTTAACTTTACTACAGAAAATGAAAGAAGTCTGTAAACACCCTTAAATTACTTTTAATAAATGATAACAAACAATAAATCTATTGGCTGATGAAAGACTTCCTATCTTCAGTAACGGAAACATATTAAGCCTAAAACTCCTCGCGCAGGAGGGTGGGGTGGATAATAAATTGGAGCTTAAGCACTGACAGATTCATTTATTTTAAGAGTTTTAAACTTTGTAACAATTAATTATTTTTAACTTTAAATACCAACTTAAAGTGTTCCAGCTTACCCCCAGTCTGCCTACAACCACTCTCAAGTTCAATCTTCCAAGTTCTGAGAAGTCTTCTAGGCAATTTTTTTTTTAAATTTATTACACAGAAATAAATTTAATCTTTTTGTTGCACATCTTAATTTTATCGAGTGCAATACAGCCAGTGGCGAGGGGTGAACTACCAGTTTTAATACAATTTACTTGACTTCATAGACGTATACTAGTTTTAGATTTTGGTACATTGCGTAAATGTCACCTTCCGTTCGTTTAGAACCCGCTTAATCAAATAAGCACAATACTTTCAGATAATATTAATTTACTTGATGTTTTTATATCAGTTATATTAACGAAAAGGTTTTGGCTGAATACATAAACTAATCCAGTATCGTATACAGCAAGTAAACCGAAAGCAAGGCTCTAAGTTTAAACCACCAACTGTAACAAAGTAGACGAGCCTGTTTAAACACCATGCCAATTTGTTTTTCTATTGTCTAATAGTGTGAAGCGTAGTATAGCGTTATAGGGCTCTAAATCAACCAATACTTAACCAATAAATACTGGACTTCTGTATCTAATGTAAAATGGTTACCTCTAAGAAATTAATTAAATCCTAAGTTGTCTCAAGCGTTTCATATATAATGAACTAAAAGACGGATGATTAATCATAAAGAACATTGCGATCCCTACAGATTATAGGTTAGAATAGCTGATGATGTTATGTGATAAACTGAAGATGTTATATCATTAGCTGAAGTTATAAGCTATAAGTTATAAGTTATAGCTAAGTTGTGGGAACACAACTTGAAAAAGCTTTCGGAGGGAGGATGGTATACAAAAAGACTAAAAGAAAAGGAAAGGAAGAAATTATGTGTATTTCACAAGTGCTTAGCAAAATAATAAATTTCTAAATGGTTTAAATTAAAAAAGGAAACAAATATACTTACAAAAGCAAAATGTTTGCATCAATCAGCAATAATTGACTTAGTGCACTTTTTGGTTCTGCAATAAATACAAACTTAATTAAATATGTATAAATATGTGCAATAGACAAATGTATTACATAAAATAGAACATCTTTTAAAATGTTTACAATATGTTGAAAAAATCACTACTTGTATATTGTATTACTATGAGATAAGGGTGGCAAGAAACTAAACAGAGAATAGTAAGAACAACTAAACTTGGGAGCAGAAAAATAAATTAAGTATGTATTTATTTACTAGCTTACAAATACATTGACTGATACATGAAAAACATAAAAAGGAGGGGAATTAGGAACGCTAATAGCAAGTCTAAATCATGTTTAGCTACCATCATGATCTTAGTAGCAGAGTAGGTGCAAGTTACTGCACTCCCTGCAAGAAGAATCATAGAAATTCCCTCCTGAAGTCCTTCAAGAGCAAACCTAAGTTCATTCCTGAGATACTCGTTGTTGGCAATGTTTCCCAAGCCCCGGCAAACGAGTGACCGGCCGGCAGCACTTTCACACATGCCTTACCCCACATCAGTACCGAGGGGAACCGCCCGTTACCCATTAGACATGGGATTGGGTAGGCCCCCAAAGGTTTTAAGTATTAGTGCCGTGAGGTGTAACACTAACCCTCCTCATTGTCCGCAGCTGCTTATTCGTCAGGTTACTTTATTTACCCGTTTATTTCGCAGCTGACCATTGCTGGTCGTGCCACAATCCGCAACATGTGGACGCGCTTGGTATCACGAGGAGTGCATCTGGGAAGAGAACCCAGGGCCAAGGCAAAAGAGACAGGAAATTTACTCATCTAGGGGAAGTCTGGACCATAATTCTGTTAGTTAGGAAGCTAGAAGAAGGCCGACGATACGATGGCAAGAGAGATGGAAGACGGACAGCTCATGAAGGTGACCTAATTCCAGACATATCCCCATAACTCAATATTTGTGGGGCCATTGTGGCAGTTATCTGAAAAGATTTCAGGTCATAGAAGTGGAAACATGCAAACACTGCAGCAATCGGGCGGATGACGTTAGGCAAGGATGATGGGCAGAATTTGTGCGACGAAGTAGGAGAAAAAATCACGCCAGATAACATGATAGGGAATAGGCTGAGATCGGAGGGAACGTGGAGGATCATAGACAACTTCATTAGTATTGTTATGAAGAGAAAGCAAAAAGACGGCAGGCGAAGGTCTCACGCAACCTAGATCAAGGACTAGATGAATGCCAATGAAGGCCTTGGAAAGCGGGGCTCTCGCATTTGATGGGTATAGCCGAGAGGTAGTTCCGCATGTGACATCAATGCCTTGAGAAAAAATTAGGTCAGGGTTTAGTGGGTAAACCGAATAAACCGGGAGTCCCACACACTGCGAGACTTAGCTCCTGATGCATTCCCCCTCTTAATAAAAATTTTTTTTTAATACATTTTAACCGCTCAAGCCAAAAATTCTTTTAATACACACATCAAAATAAATGTTTTCAAATTAATTATCTATGTATACTTTAGGTCTCTACAATGAGATACAGTATATGATTCTTTAATAAAATATAATACCACCTTACAGTTGCTCCCATTTGTTCGTGCTTCGGTCTCTTCTTCCTAAAATTCCTATTAACGCATTGCTGAACTGAAATAGTGATACGAATCTTCTGGTTGGCTAGGATTACACATTCATCATGCTAATAGTTCATCTGCCTCCACCGATGACTGTTTAGGTTCAATATTTCACTCAGAAACTATAAACGAAACTTTTAAAAGAAAGGTCTTCTTAAGCATCAAACTCGCCAGCTTATTACAATGTAGAAGGAAATTCATAAAATTAGACTTTAGCAATACATTGGAATAACCAGCCTTGTTTAGAGTTTAAAGACTATTTTTTAACTTAGTACAGATGGGCACGACAGCTACTAAAATAGAATATGTCAAATACTGCAATTACAATCGCTTTTCAACTATTGAAAGTTATTATAAAAAAGATCTAATCTACTAAAATACGAGGTGCGTTCAAAAAATACTGAGAATAATGTTATTACAAAGAAATTAATAAGCTTGCATAAAATTTTAATTAATCTCCTTCAAAGTACTGTCCTCGGCTAGCGATTTATTACGTGTCCCAACGTTGAATCCATGACTGGAAGCAGCCGCTGGGTCGTGGTTATCTCAATGTCTGGAACGGTGTCATAACGTGTTCCTTTTAGCACGCTCTTTGTTTTTGGGGAGGACCAGCATGGTGCTAAGGCTAAGGTGGGTAAGGCAGATGTGAACGGACAGGAACACCTTTCCTGCCAAAAACTCGTGAATCAAAAGCGACTTGTGGCACGGAGCGTTGTCGTGATGAAGAAGGAAGCCATTGGCCCAGTTTTCTGGTCTCTTTCTTGTCACATTGTTTCGCAAATATTCCGTTACGTTCTTCAGCAAGCTCGTATGCCTGTTTGAATGAACATGTTTGGCTAATTTTTGGATGTTTACGTCTATTTTTGAGATCGAAGGACGTATCTACCGAACCTCATTTTCAACCGACTCATTTTCGTTTTTAAATCGCTCATACCACGTGTAGAACAGTCTTCAGAGTTACCACATTATCGTCATATACTGACTTTAACGTTTTATGAACTTCTTTAGGAACATTTTACAACTTGTTGTTGATGCGTTCTTCGAAATCCACGAAGCACAACAGACACGGGAAACAAGATCTCACTCTAACGTCTCTAGGAGCTGACTGACAAGTCAAAACATGTTCAAACTTTACACCGCTTGTCCCAACAGATCATATTAGATCAAATGGATGTAGCGTCAGCAGTTGCTGACATTAAAATAAATTCCTTATTTTTTTATTTCACCTCGTATACTGGAAGAATAAAAATAAATGCTTTTATAATAATGAAAGTTTCTTTGGGTGCGATTTCTTTATATATATTCCCAAGACAATAGCGAACAAACTTTATAACAAAAGTTACTAAAAGAGGTCAATGCAATAAATATATA
This sequence comes from Philaenus spumarius, assembly GCA_018207615.1. Taxonomy (NCBI): domain Eukaryota; kingdom Metazoa; phylum Arthropoda; class Insecta; order Hemiptera; family Aphrophoridae; genus Philaenus; species Philaenus spumarius. Next base: position 72,181 of record JAGFPH010005086.1, read on the forward strand.
TATCGTGTTTGCTCTCAAGTCTTTTCGTTAACTCCTTTATACGAAAAACTGTGGATTTGTTTTCATGCAGACAAAGCCATAGTTTCTCGTTTTAAAAATTCCCCTGAAACTTTAGTTCCTCTATTACTTATTTCACAATTTATTTGCTAAAAGATGTTTTTATTACATCTAAAATATATTTATCAAATTTTGTGATTTTAGTGGATTACATTTCTCATCAATTTCTCCTCGATAAAAAGAAATGTATAACACTTTGTGTTTGTCTATATTTAAATCATTGGAGGGAAGCTTGTATATAAGTAGTTTCTATTTTATTTTATTTAACTAATTTACTTAAATTATAATGCCAATTGAAGTTTAACATTAGAACATAAAAATTGTAGTAAAAAATTCCAAAACTTTCCAAACTGAAGACCAGTTAACTAGTCATGCCCCGTTAGCTTGAAAGCAAACCAACCACTGTTTGCTATATTTCCACATCCCTACTCTCTTAACACGCATTTGAAAAGTCACCCAAATATATAAAACTAGCTGACCCGTACGGCGTAGCCCGTGGTGGTTGGTATTTTCAGTCTTTTTAACGTAATTGTATTATTTTTAAGTGTTCAGTCAGTGAGTGGTATTTGGCTTATATATATATAGATCTTAAATAATAAAAGCACTATTGTCATAATAATAAAAGATCTGTAATTATGATTTTAGTATCTTCGATCCCCCCAAACCCCTCCTAAAATTTCGAAATTTTTCATACTCTTTCTTAGTGAGCACCTATGGCCTTAGAGGAAGCTACATACCAAATTTCATTCCAATCCGTTCGGTAGTTTTAAAGAAATCGTGATTTAACAACTTTTACCCCCAACCCCCTCCCTCCTAAGATTTAGAATTTTTTTAAACCCTTTCTTAGTGAGCACCTATGGCCCTAGAGGAAGCTACATACCAAATTTCATTCCAATCTGTTCGGTAATTTTGGAGAAATCGTGATTTAGTCATTTTTACCCCCCAAATCCCCCTACAATTTCCAATTTTTTGAAACCCTTTCTTAGCGAGTGACTATGGCCCCAGAGGAAGCTACATACCAAATGTTATTCCAATCTGTTCGGTAATTTTGAAGAAATCGTTTTTTAATAACTTTGATCAACTTAAACCCCCCCTAAAATTTCGAATTTTTTCTAACCCTTTCTTAGTGAGCACCTACGGCCCTAGAGGAAGCTACATACCAAATTTCATTTCAACCGTTCAGTAGGTTTTGATAAATCGTGATTTAGTAACTTTGACCCCCCAAAACCCCCCCTAAAATTTCGAATTTTCGGAAACCCTTTCTTAGTGCTCGTCTAGAGCCTATAAAGAGTATTAGTGCCAAATTTCATATTTGTTGGCCTCGTGGTTTTGGAGAAACTGTGATGAGTCAGTGAGTCAATGAGTCAATGGTATTTGGCTTTTATAAGTATAGACAAGTTCTTTTTCAGAAAGTAATATCAACAAAATGTATTTTTCGCTATGTAAATATGTTTGTAAAAGCTAGAAAGGGCAGAGTGTCGTAGTGGTTAAAACACTCGTTGAGTCTGCTTCAGTCAAAAGCTTCAACAAAGTTATGTATGCCAAGTTATCGACCCTAGCTACTGGCATTTGTTTTATTTGTGCTAAGGATGGTCCCCCGTCTTAGTCGAACTGGTGTATATTGATGATTTTAATACAAAATTTAAGAGCTGAAAGTTTTCCCCACCATTTAATTTGGGTACGTTATACTCAAAATATAGACGTGTTGAATATTAGCTTATAATTTTGTAATTAAAACTAAACATTGTTTTAAAGTTTGGTCTTTACTTTAAAGTCCTTTACATTCAGGATAGTTCTGTGAATTAGTAAGGAAATATTATTATAATAGATTTTTTCTAGACGTATGTGACCGACTCATTTGGACAGAAAGCTATGTGTTTAAACAGAAAGGCTGAAAACGTAATATAGAAGATGATGATCAGACTGGCAACAGGAAACAACAAACCAACAGACAGACTCACATACATAAACGTAGAATGGCATTGGAAAATGCTTTCCTATAAAGACAGAAATTGATAGACCAATAGCCTAAAGGACAGTTTAAGTATAGAACGATAAACATATGATGATACGATAGGAGGTCCGACATGATTCGGAAGAAAGAAAAGTTGAGTTTTGTCATTAAACTCAAATAACTAAAGACATTTCGAGACCATAAAGTAAACTTTTATACTGTCACTGAAGGTATTGTCCTGAATTTAAAAGTAGGTTACGTCCGTCTTAATATCGTGTTTATATCTTATTGAATAAAAGGAAAACACTCATTCACTGTTTTATTTCTAGCTTTTCTACATTTATATAGTTTTAGAAATGTTTATAATTTGTGATCCAACAACTTTTAGTTGAAGAAATTAATATGAAAGAGGCTCGTAAACATTCATAAGAGTTCAGTCTCTTTCAAAAGCAACTAAAGTTTCATAGAATTTTAATTTCTCTTTGATTATAATTTTACGCTTTAGTAAATCTACCCTTAGGTTTCTATTTATAAATGTATTTCTATTTATTATTTGATTTGTTTCTTTATTAGTATTCTGTGTACCAGTCTAATTGCACTCCTTTTTATCACGTTTAATTATTCAAGCTTAGTTCATTGATTTCACGTTTTGATAAGAATTTTGAGATAATGAGAATCCATAACGAATTTTCTTTTTTTATGTCAGCTCGCATTATAATGCCAAATTATTGAAATCTTGCAAAAATTCTAAAAATTTTACCCCCACATCTTATGACGTTTCTCGACGTTTTCAATGTCTCTGAACACGATAAAGAAATACAAAATTATGTGTCTATGTGTCTGTATGTGTGTCTGTCTGTGGACACGATATATCCACTCATAGACGTCGTAGAAAACTTCTAGTGTTGCCAAAATCTTCGTAATTTTGTTGCGGAGGATTGTAGTTTTCGAGCTTTCTAGCGTGATAGAAACGTGACGTGCGTGACAAAAACGTCACATTTTTTAGTATCTTTTCATCTTGTTATTTATTATCTTTGTACTTATACTATAACTGTTTAGTGGACAATTGATAATTTATAGCTTGGATAACCTTTCGGAGTTGCAGTTTTTAATGAAGTTTAGAAGTAGCAGTTTGTGAATAACATTAAGAAATAGTCGTTTATGAGTAACATTTAAAAGTATTAGTTGATCGACGACTACTTTTAAAAGTACGGTTACGAATATCATTTAGATGGTTATTAATAAAGTTTTAGAAATAACAGTTTATGAATAATATTTATAAGTAGCAGTTTTTTTTATTATGTTTAGGAGAAGCAGCTTGAGAATAATATTTAAAAGTTGTAGTTGATTAACAACTTTTAAAAGTACAGTTAGGAATACCATTTAGAATTTTATTAATAATATTTATAAGTAGCGGTTTTTTAAGAGTAGTAGTTTGTGAATAACATTTAGAAGTAGTAGTTTATGAGTAACATTGAAAAGTAGTACTGTAGTTGTATAACTTTTAAAAGTACAGTTACGAATATCATTTAGTGGTTTATTAATAAAGTTTTAGTAATAACAGTTTATGAATAATATTTATAAGTAGAAGTTTTTAATGACGTTTAGTAGTAGCAGTTTGTGAATAACATTTTAAAGTAACAGTTTATAAATTACATATAGAAATTTGTGGATACTATATAGAAGTACCAGATTTTAATAGATTTGAAAGTAATATCTTAGGAACCTTTGAAATAATATATTATGAAAAGTATTTAAAAGTTGCAGCTTTCTTTTGAATTAGAATTAGCAGTTTATGAATAACCTTTAAAAATACTAATTTGCTAATCCAAAATTAAAAGTATTATTGTGATATTTAAAAGGAAGTAGTATCTATTAATAATTAATGTCAAGAAAAAGCGTTTTTAGTATTAGTATTTAGCAGTTGTACTTTATGAAAAATTTAAAAGACATAGTTTATGAATAACATTTATAATTGAATATTATTATTTCAATTAGAATAGCACATAATTTTTCACATTATATTTACAGCCTGTTTTTCTTATAGGCGAAAGCATATAAGAATAATGCTTAATATTAAAAAATGCTTAATATAAGAATAATATAATAAACTTGATTAATATTTCTCTTATATTTGAGAATGAATAAATAATGTCGATCCTTATTATTAGTGTAAGACTTGTTGTTAACTCTAAGTATACATTAATCTTTTATGACATTTTCATATATTATATTAATGACTATACATTTTCTTTATTTAGTTATCAAAGGGCAGAATTTCAAGGAGGCCTATTTTTGGAAAATAATATTTTACAGTAAGTAGTTTTTTTTTCTCTTGAAAACACCTTTAATTCCTTTCAAACTGCCCACAGTTTGGTATAATAAAAATGATGTAACTAAAGAAAATACAAAATTTGTAATGACTGTACAAGTTTACATATTTAAAATATATTTTAATAATGCTAGAAAAATATTAAACGTGATAAAAATGTATTACAAACATTAAATACAAACAGAAAGGTTTCGAAATTGAATTCAGGTCAAACCAAATGGGAAAGTTTATCAGCTTCACCGGATTACTGGCTTTTTACGGAGGCTCCTAAAGGTTTTATAGACAATGCAAGGATTAAATGCGTGGATCCGGCGCGGCGATTGTCCTGAACTGATTGAAAGGGAAGCCATAAGGCAGGGAGGGATCAATTGCTTTAAAAGTAAAATATAGTTTTCCGAAGAACAGAGCAATCAAATCAAGTAGAAAATAAGTTTTTCAATATGTGAGTGGTAAGTAATTTTTTTTTTTAATTCGAAAAACCTAGGTGGTTATCATCGTGTGGTAAGTAAAGGCCAGAGCTCAATGTTTTTTGATAGAATAAATATTGTTAGTGAAAATAGAATATTATTTTGAGTTTACTCCTTAATTATTAAATTTGTTTATGAGATTTAATTACGACTGCTATTATTTAAATTGAAAGTTATTATTGATTAGAAATTTCTGTGAATATATTAAATACATCGCAGGAAAAAAAATATTGTTTCAAACCCTGTCCTATACCGTAATACTATACCAGGTGTCTTAAAAGTCCCCCCCCACTATTATTTTTTTGTATTAATGGAAATAGACAGATTTGCTTTGGGGATTGTTAACATGACTCATTGTAACATAATTATTAAATAAAATTTATAAAACGTTTCATTAATAATTATGTTACAACGAGTAAAACCTTTAGCACTCACCTCATTTTCACTCAGATCAAGTGCTCGAAACGAGAACTATTGACTTCTTGACATAAATCGTCTTTTATCTTGACAAATGTATCATCTTTAACATTTTGATGTTATTTAATTAAATGGGGGAAAATTTAAATGGAGGAAAATTATAACTTTAATTGGACATTATGTTGAATAAAATCAACATGTAGACGTCCGGTTTGAGCCAATTTTCTTCTTTTATCAAGAAATTTAAAATGAAGGGTTCTCATTTAAAATTTTTGACTTATCCCCAAAATACCCCATTTTTGGGTGACGGGTTGAAATTTACGATACACCAAAAAAACTCAATTCTTGGTAATGTTAACAATCCCCAAAGCAAATCTGTCTATTTCCATTAATATAAAAAAAAAATAGGGGGTGGGACTTTTAAGACTCCTGTTATACATATTTTACTTTGTATTGTAATAGTTCATTACGTATAGGCCCTTAAATTTAATATAATAAAATACAAAATTTACCCAGGAAATCTATACCTTATTAACGAATTTCCAAAAGAAAGATGAGCTATTGCAATCACTCTTTTGGTGAAACCTAAGGTCGAGAGTAGTAAATGAGCACCGATCCTATCATGGTCCCCTGAACACGTTTTTGGAGTTTCATTTAAACTTTAATATACAGAGTGATTCAAAACTATGAGGCGATGTCTCGGCAGCTATAGCTAAAAATAAGAAAAAAATTTCATATAAACTTTCCAAATATCAGCCATTTTGTTTTTTTACAAAATAATTCATATCGAGAGAACGGTTCGACTGGTTGAGTTCAAACCTGGTATGGATTTTAACCTAAAAATGATATATCTCAAGAAAAATTAACGATTCTATCCAAACATGCGTTTCAAAATTGCGGCTGTTTGAAAATGAAACCTAAACCTAAACCAAACTAAAACCTAAACTACTCAAAACTGTACATTTTAACAACAAATGTCAAGACACCTTTTTTGTAGCAATTTTGATTTTCTATCGGATGAAGGATAATAACTGAGATAAAGATAATGATAGCAAATGTACATACAATATTGCTGTGTTTATAGGATGCCGTGTTGAAGAAACCAATTATTACACATAACTCCAAATAAGATAAGAAAAATTTGAAAACAGTTCGCTAAAAATAATTTCATAGTAGATGAGTCTCCGATATCCCATTGCGGTCCAAAAATAAAGAAGCAGATCATATCATGGATTATTTCTATTTCACCAACTCCAAAGAAAGATAAAATTGTTAAAAGTTCTGGAAATATAATGAAAATTTCTCCGGAAATTAAGGTTTCCAGCTTGTAGTTCCTCGCGTAAAACAATAACTTGGAAGTATCATGTGTAAGCTGCAGTTTTACAGGAGAAATTATGAAACTAATGACTCGAGACAGCCTCATCTACAACAGGACGACACACGGCAGCATGTTGCAAATGTTTGGGAGTTTTTAGACTCAACAAGCATTTCTATTGTGCTACACCCCTATTATAGTAACAAGTAACGACCTTGCTCAGTGTGACTTCTGGAGTCTCCTTACTACAAAAAAAAAATAGTCGAAATCCCTAAAAGTTGCACACAAATCAAGAGATCACCAAAATCTTGAAAACAATCTGCCCACAACTTTTAATTTCGGGCTTACATTTTGTATACCAGGGTTGGCAAACCTGATGCAGAAAGTGGATAGTAATATATGAAACTTGTAGTCTAAATCAATGTGGTTGCGTATGATGCTGCAGTGTTAACGTAAGAGTAAACAAGGTCAAACTAATAAAAATGATTCAATGGAATCGACATTTGTTTTCTAAAGTATCGTACCTACATAACTTTTGGATATATGTTTCAAATAATAAAACTAAACTAACTCGCCCAGTCTTCATATTTTACGATGTTTGCGATAAAACAGTTCAAACAAATGATTGGTTACTGTTTCGCCTTGCAATTGGTTCAGCTTGAAGTTACTCTATTGCATGTTTTGAAGTTATACACTTTTGATTAGTTAATGTTTAAAGTAAGACTTTATTGACCTAACTGTAATTCACAAGTTCAACGATGCTGTAAAACATTTATAGAATTTTTCGATACACAGTTTGTTAGTTTTGGAACTGAATTACTAAAACGAAAGTAATTTTGTCTTGATTAAGTTTGTTACTGTAACAAATTCTCCTTCACTAAACCACACTCACACAATTCTACAGCATAATTTAAAATAATTCCATCACGCATCTGAACCGCTGACGTGAGTTGAGCGAAATTCCAAAATTACATTTATATGTTTTAACTACACTTCTTTAATAAATTTAATAATTTGATTTAGACATTTATTATTAGATACGGTCTTAGATTTGAGATTTCGTAAAATGTGTGTGTGCATCAATAGGATTGGCGTTTAAAGTACGCAAGGGGGGGGGGGGGGAGTAGTAATAATATTGTAAGACTGTAGTTCAAATACATATGTATAAGTTCTACACAGGGTTAAAATATATTAAAAATGTCCTGGAACGGATTAAACTTGACAAAACAGTGAAATTGTACTGCATTTATATTTAAGAATTTATGTCTACTTCAAATGATTTCTGTATGAACAAATACATTGAAGTTCAATTTAATCGATTGACATTTAAAAGCACAAACCCTACATACTATTGAGGACAACTGATTTGACTTACAACTTCGTAAATTAATTCGAAAGTCTAAAGTGTTAAATAGAGGATAATAACGGTGGCGTTTAACCAATCAATGAAACCAATGGTTTGATGAGTTAGTATAATATTTGAAATAGCGATCACAGTGGCATTGGATGGCAGTCGAATAGCTTTTAGAATTGATAATATCTCCTACAGGTTATTGTTCTGCTAATGCGTATGTTGGTTTTGTGGTAACGGTTATCAATGGGAATCCTAAAGTTGTTTTATACTTTGCAATAGAATGAATAGCTCTATGAAATTAGAAAAAAGGTTTGATTACTTGTACAGAAATACTCTCAGAAGGTTTAATGTTAATATTTGCTCCTAACGTGAAAAAAAATACTGACACTCCACCATACCTATCCTACAAATTTCGCACCCCCATTTAAAGCATATTTTACCAAATAACTCGTTTCATTTGCCGTTATCATTATATGGATAACTTTGCCGTAGTCAGGAGTTTTACTTGTCCAGGGGTTGAAAAAGCACCCTGTTGAAAAGTTCCTTTATGCGATTTTCCTTTAAATATGGGTAAACATTTTCAATTACCTAGTGTTGAAGCTATTTTCATTATAGTAGTCACACAGAATTTGAGGTTACAGGTGAAATTATGTACTTAATAAGTAAAAAGACCTCCCGAGATCAGCTGTGTCAGAAGGATTAGTAAGGCAAAATTAATCTCTATAAATAGGTATCAATAGAGTTGTAACCTAGAACAAAAAACATCTGGTGTGCACATCACACAACTTTCCTTACCAAAATAGATGCTGTATCAATTACCAAATTTTTCGAGCGAGAGATTGATGATACCATTTTCGAGTTAATAGGAGTATCCGTTTCGAAGAAAGCGGTACTAACTTCAAAACGGTTAATCCCACGGACCTGATTTTGGTCTCAATCGATTTCTCACCCCCAAAAATGTCAAGGTCGATACCAAACACGGCTAGTTTAAAAAAAGTAATTTTTGGCCCCAAAAAGGGCGTTTTTGGGGTCAATTTTTGAAAAAATGGAAAAAGTTGAGTGGGGTATCTTTTTTGACATTCTTTTGGACGCTGAATCGAATGAGACCATTTTCAAGTTGATAGGACCAGCCATTTCGGAGATACAAACAAAATAACTTGCGTTTTTGTAATAACTTTTTTCAACGAATTTTTAAGGGTATATAGCGTACATAGCGTGTTAAGGGGGTCTGAGTAGAGTATGTTAGCAAAGTTTAATCAAAATCGTTAGAGGGGTTTTGGAGTAAATACCAAAAATGTGCTAAAAACTGGTCCCACGGTAAGACACCACCTCCGATTTGCTTCAAATTTACATGGGTTTAATTGTTTACGTGTTTGAAGATATCCTGTAAATTTCGGTTCGATCCGTCCAGCCGTTTGCCCTGTGCACTCCGGACACACACACACACACACAGACACACAGACACACAGACACACAGACACACAGACACACAGACACACAGACAGACCAATCGCCAAAAATGCATTTTTTGGACTCAGGGGGCCTTGAAACGTAAAGATATTATGAAAACTCGACATCGAATTTTTGGGTCGATCGCAATACTTACCTTACCTAGTATAGGGTAAGGAAAGTAAAAAACGCAAAAGTGCCCTTATAAATACATCGATGGAATAAAATTGACATTTCATAATTTTTGGATATTAATGACATTGTCTTTTATTTAAAACAAACCGCACGTAAGTCACCTCTGTAGATATCCAGAAATAATTATCAATAGGGTTGCAACCTTATACCGAAAGAAAACCCAAAAGTCCCTTATAAAAATGAAATAAATGACATTTCATGTTTTTTTAATAATAATGACAAAATATCTTTCATTTAAAACAAAAGAAAATTCAGAAAATCTGTACATATAAATAAAATTGAAGTGTCTGCCTGTGGTTTCAAAATATAAGCTTTTTTCTAAGCTCATTTGGTAAATCACACATTACCAAACCTAAACACAAATGTATACATTTTTTTACTATCTGTCTATCCGTCTATCTGCCTGTCTATCAGTTTGTCTATCTGTCTGTCTATCTGTCTCTCTATCTGTATGTCTATTTGTTTGGCCGGGCTAATCTCCAGAATGGCTGAAGCAATTTTGAAGAAACTTTATTTTTTTATTCTAAAAATAGTTCAAACTTCTGTTATAAAATTGAAAAAACGTATAAATTATGGGCAAAGTTAAGTATTTTGTGGACAAATGTTGGGGATATTGCACGTCTATTTCGATATATGTCTTACAATATGTACAGGTCACAGCCACCCCCAGCACCCAACTTAGTTCCAAGTGCCTCTGTCCTAACCAATCAACATTTAAAAAAAAATCATATTAAAAATGGAAAAATTAAAAAATTATGAACAAAATTAGGGATTTTGTGGTTTTCCATTAGCACCACCAGCAGAGAACCTAGTTAACAATAAGATTGTAATCTAAAATCAAAAAACCCCAAAAGTGCCCTTATAAAATAACGATGTAATAAATTACTTTTCATATATTTTTATAATAATAAAATTTTCTTCGATTTAAAACACACCGCACGAAAATCGGCCCAGTAGATCTCCAAAAATAGGTATCAAAATTTCACCAAACTTTTAAGGGTGTGCTGAATTATTATATAAGTAAGATTTGGAAATAAATAACGATGATACAATACACAAATCTTCGATAGTTTAAAGGTCTCATAATGCATTTTAAAAATCTATAATTTACAATTAGTTGTGTATTACAATTAACATTGTCCATTAATAATATTGTGCAACAACCTTTTTTGTGTTCTAAGAATTCTTTATAATCTTTGTAACTTTGTATTCAATTTATTACTATGTATTGATAACCAATTTGTATGTTAATTTTCAATTTTGTATCATAACTTATCATTCAAAACTTCATTAATAAATAATGAAACTAAAAACGCTGGTACGTATAAAACGTACGTATAACATTTTCTGGGATGTCAAAACCAAAAGTTATAAAAGACAAAGAAACTCTCTCCACAGAAGTTGACTCGTTTGTAGTAGAAAACGCGACACTTGCTTTGATGTAGACAAGTGTGTCGGTCGATACAGTGTGTTTTGCCTTTATGGTATTGCATACGGTAAAGTCATGACGTCATTGTCGAGATGAGAGACACAGCAGGGGGGTGCGAGTGTCCTTTAATCTTTTCCTTCTCGAGTAAAGTGTTGTGCCTCTCTACCGGCGCCCTATCAGAATATCGTGCTAGACCCCGTGGCGATGATTGTTAAATGGAGGGAGAACACATATCAATTTAATAATTCGACCAATTTAATAATTCGAGTTGAGCAAATTTCCAAAATTAAGTTTATAGACCTATGTTTTAAGGATTCAACCAACAATATGGGAAATAGATCTATTCACGACGATGCTGAATAACTTCAAAATGCTTCGCACGCCAATCCGTATATTGTGAGTATTTGCAATATACAGTGCATTGCGTGCTTCGCACGCCAACCCCGGTATTGGGAGTATTTTCAATACACAATGCATTGCGTGCTTCGCACGCCAACCCCGCGGTAGAATCCACCACATGGCTTTGAACCGAGTACTTCTATGGTATTTTACGTTTTGATCGATTTTGGGGGAACCAAGCGAGCTATAAGGTCGCGTAAAGAAACAAAATGTGCAGAATAACATCCTATACATTTATATCTGTAGGAAAAACTCAAGAACAAATAAATTTTCGTAGGAAAAATCTAAAACAAATGTTACTTCCGGTCAAAAAACGTGCTTCCGATTGTTGGATTTTTTTGGCTAACGAACTTGTCCGAGCGACGTAGACAACCAATATGTGTACCAAATTTGAACCAAATCAGACTTAAAATGCGTCCGCTAGAGTGCGAACACATATATACTTACATATATATATATAATTTTTAATGACACTTCAAAACGTGTTCTGGGCACCATGATCGATGCTCATTTGCTACTCCCAACCTTGGGTCTTACCATAAGGGCCACTGCAATAGTTAATTTTTCCTATGGAAATTCGCTAATAAAACGACAAAATATCTGACAAACCATTGCATATTAGTGCTTCCGAATCTATATAAATCAATACACAGGCTTTATACAATAGAGATATATTGTTGGATTAAAAACCAATAGAGAAATATTTATTTTACTTTTTATTTACTACTGGATTGCTCCGCAGCCTGCTCGCTTCGCTCGCCAATTCCCGCGGATAAGCAAACGCAAACAGATTACCATTAATCTTTGTCTATGTATCTTGTAAGAAATAAATGTACGAATTTTCAGCTTACTAACTTTAAGGAAAAACGTTTTTATTGTTTTAGGGGTTGTTATCACATTTTCACCCCTTAGCAGCACGCGACAAAATGCAAAACGTTTTTTATGTATCTTGTAAGAAATAAATGTATAAAACTTCAGCTCACTATCTTTAAGGAAATACTGAATATTTATAGCTTTAGGGGTTGTTTCAACCGTTAATTCTAAATTAATTCTAACCTATGTTACTCAGGTATGTAGCTTTTTTTATTAGTAAAACTATTTATTTAATCGGTTCAGTAGTTAAAGAGATTAGCCCCTACATACATACAAACAAACACATTTTACCTCTTTATAATATCAGTATAGATTTAATTCAACACATTAACTAAAATATCCCTACGTTTTTTGTTTTGTTTTTTTTACAATCATGACGGCATGGTAGACAAAAAATATATTTAAAGCACAATGTATATCAAGAAAAAAGAAACTATGTTAACAAATATTAAAAACCTTAATAAAAAAATCCAACTGTTTTATCTGTTATTTTATACATTTATACTTTATACATTAATAATTAAGGTTTTATGATAATTCAAATATTTAGTTTATAATAGTTTAAAAGAAAAGTTATGTGTATAAACAACTGCTTGTTAATGCAATTACCGTCAGCAATCCTTTTGAAGTGTTATTCTAATTAAATTTCAAACTAATAAACTACATGTGTTTCGGACTTTACCAACTAATTGTAATGTCTATAAACAATTAAATAAAACACATTATTTACCAATTAATAATACATAGATCATCTGAATGAAAATGTGCAAAGTCGACCTGCTGCTTATTCGAACTCTACTAAATGCTCAGTGATATTTCAACTGACAACTGGTTTTGTAATTTGAAATGATTTGTACAACTTATTTTTATTTTAGGTTTTTATTTAGAAATATGCTCTTATTAGAAGTCATGCTGGTTCTCTTATAATGCCACTATAACAGCTGCTTATAATTTTATTTACGAATTTATTAATACTTACCGTCTTAGATGTGAGGTTATTAATCGTACACCTTTATTAAAATAAATAATAAGTGTAGCAATAATTTGCGAGGGAAATAACGGAAGACTCCCATAGTTTTGAGAGTTTAATAAATACAAAAACAACAAAGAATTTTTATTTTAGTCGTAATTTCATTCAAAGATACAAAAATATAAGCAAATAGAGAGGGTAAGAAAACTATAATAATACACTAACGGCAATCGGTAAATATAAACAAGATATATACCTTCATTTAGTCTTTTATTTACAATTTTGTGTAAATAGAAACGTACATAACCTATATATTTATACTCATATATTTACCCAAGCAGATTGCTGCTCTGTTTATTTAAATGCCTAAATATTTGTTCTGCCAAAATGTACAAAAACAAAAACACTCACTCGAATAAACAATATATTAATTGAAATACGTAAAGTACGACATATTTATAGTATTTAAAAAAATATTGAACAAAGAAAATTTAAAACAAATTTGCACACGTAAAGTGAAAAAAACACACACTTGATAATTTGTTATTTAGAGCACTATAATAAAATCAAGCAGAGCTAAGTATTCCTGCTATAAATTTGATGAAGATGGATTTTGTTGTTATGCATCAATGACTGTGTTTTGTATTACTGAGATATTAGTTCAAAAGAAATCCATTTACTTTAAAAATTCGTCTTTATTTGTTTGATCAAAACATTAGACTTTCACAATATGTAGCAAAAGTACAAACTAGTAAAATCAATAACAAGAATAAATCACCCTTTCACGCCAGCCTTCATGACCTGAATCATCCCGCTACGGCTTGCGTATTACTAATCTATTGAATGAGAATAACATTTTGCAATTTCACATTTTTTATCATTCCAAACACGTCTCTCTCCAAGAAATGTTCCTAGAATGGAATATTAATTAACTGAAAATGTCAAGAGCAATTTCTTATTTGATTAGTTTTAAATTGGAAGTATTATTTATGAGTTTTATATCAGGAGGGACACCTGCGTGCTTCGCACGCCAGCCCCAATGCACAGTTGTGAGCGAAATACTTTAATGACAATAATGTTTCACTATGATTTATTTTTGTTTTTTGCCTTACTGGACTGGATACATTTACATAAATACCTTAATTCCTTGTACTGTTCGCAGTCCTAATGTGATCACTCTTTATTCGGTGACGTACGTTTCGCCTGTTCTTCAGGCATTTTCAAAACCGTGTATCATTTGATTTGCATTTGTTTAGTGCGAGTTAAAAACTATAAATTACAAATAAACACTCCACAAACATTAACACAAACACACGTAATGGGGCATAAATATACCGATGAGGTTTCTTTTAAATTAGCAAATCGCGCACGTGCACTCTGGCCCGTCCTTGTGTCAGTGCTCCAGTACTGCGATTTGCTCATTTAAAAGAAACCGAATCGGCATATTTATGCCCCATTACGTGCGTTTGTGTTTTTGTGTTAATGTTTGTGGAGTGCTTATGTGTAATTTAATGTTTCACTCTCATGAATAAGTTACCTCTGGGGTTTTTCTTCTTTTATTTTGAATGCTTCAATTTGTAAACTTTCCTTTATCTTTGGGTTTTAACTGTTTTCTCTGCCTCCATTTGCTTTATTACTGTCTCCGGCTTTTGTCGCTGCTTTTCTGTGATGTGTCTCTGCTCCTTAACCTCAGTTTGTGATTTTTTTTTAAATTTCTTCTGCATGGCTTACCTTATTTCATTTGAAATTTTTTGTTTGTTTTTGCCTTAGTTTTGGCTTTAAACTTTACTGTTTCTAAATATTTCGCCTACCTTCTTTTCCCTCTACTATTCCCCTGTATTTTGTGCCCTTGTTCATAAATCTATTTCTATCTTGTGCTGTACTGTTTCACTTTTTTACTCAGGTTTTCTGTTTCTCTTTTTTTTTCTTAACATTTTTGCCGCACAAACTAAATTCACCAAATATAACAAACTGCTTGATTCTATCTTATTACCAGTAGAGTTTAAATACTAGCTTAAACATTTTAATCAGCTGTTCAAACGATCAATAATCTCACTCCAAATATACTTTTGTAACTTTATTCGAATTATGTGTGTTTCACTTTAAACAGTTTATTAGAAAATACTGTACTTTGATCAACTTCACTTTGTATAAAGGGCAGACTAGACCAGCTAGGCTTTGAGCAATTATGTTTTTGTTTTGAGACTCAAGTTAACTGTCTGGCGTCAGTTGTGTCCTTATTACTCCAGTCTCCCCCTCAGATATTAAAGAGCGTAATGCGGAAATTAAACACTGAGCTCTATCGCTCTATCATCTGCTTTTACTTGAAAAGAGAAATTTAAAAATACGCTTTGAGGATGTAAAAATGTTTTTAATATTTTTTCATTTCTTGGGTGTACCTTTTTATGTTTCTCTTAAATGCTTATTAAATCTCAAAACAAAAAATAAATATAAATATGAGCGGGATGTTTCTATTCACGCCTTACATTATTTTACGCAATATAAAATGTAAAGCTTTAAGTCATTAATTATAATATTTTTAAACTTAAACTCTCAAATTTACAAAAATTAGTCTTGATTGGTGATACAATAAATAGGTATTTATGACAAGCTGTATACACACTTTAAATTATTCGTTCGTATTTTACTGAAAAAGAAGAAGTAGAACCTATAGAACCAAACATCTATTTCAAAAATAAATATTATAATCACAAAAACCGACAATAAAGCTTTAACGATGTTACAAACATTGAAAAAGTAAGACTAAATCTACAAATAATCATTTAATTGATAGTCATTGCTAAACTATACATATATTTTTTTTATAGAGCAATGGAAAATGTTGTTATCCCGACAGCCTTAATAATCGAAGAGTAATTAATAAAATTAATGTTTCAGAAACTGAAATTAGCGAATTAAACTTGTTAATTTCAAATAATGATTTAGTTTTGGATACAGACAAGGGAAAATATATACAAATTCTGGGCCTATCTGAAATCTTTTAAGGCCTAGAGAATTTATGTAAAAGTGAAAAGTTAAATAATATCACATGTTTTAAAATAATTCCAAGTAAACTGTAAAACGTACACACAAGTAAAAAAGTTAAGACTGATCTACACTTAGAACAGTTATAACATAACACTATAACAATAATAATTGTATGGCAATTTAATCTTGAAATTGCAATAAAGTTACCAGACATTGACTTTCCGTACGTTTGCTTGATATTTAATAAGTGGTTTCTTTTCCAAGTCATTTGGTTTTCCACGATCGCTTAATCTTCCTTCCTGAATCGTAATCTGCAAACGTTATCTTACTGTGTGGTCTTTTAACATGGCGTTTTATATCCTAACTGTGGAATTCTACTTTGGAGAGATTTGAGAATGTACTAAGGGATTAAAGCAGGTCTAAACCATGTAAGGTTGCGTAAAGGAGACTTACACTTCCCTACATACATTAATTTATTTGGGATTACTCAAGTTGATCATATCGAAAATAAAGGTAGGTAACTATATTAACCCTTTAGGTCCCAGGCCAAAAATATGGTTGGTAGGAAAAAATGTAATATACTGTTTATTGGAAAATATGCTGAAAAATCCCAGATCAAAAAATGTGTTACGGTAGAGGTTTGGTAAACAAATTATAATTTATCTTATATTGAAGCTATTTTAATGTTTGTGGTATCAAAATTTTACAAATTAATTTGTCTATAAAACCAACTAATTTGTATGTTTCAATTATATTTCTAAAAACATTTTTATGTTGTAAATTGTGCGTGTGTTTTTTTTTTAATTTAAAAAAAATTTTATTGTAATAGTTTTGAAAGAAAAACTAGATTTTTTTACCGTTGGAAACATTAAAAATTTAATCCTTATCATAATTTCCATATGTGAAAAAAATTTCAAGTCATTTGATTCAAAAATAATATCTGGTTTTAGGTCGCAAAATTAAAAAGTAAAAATTAACATATACCTAACCTAACTAAACATTCTTAGAAAAGTGAGTTCATTTTATTAGTGAGTGTTTTTATTATTACAAATTAAAATATAATTAATAATATTTAAACCAAAACCTGTATCAGTAAATAATTAAAATGTAATTTGAAAACTCACAAACTAAAAAACAAACTTTAACCTCACTAAAAAGGCATGGTAAACAATCTTGGTATGTACATGAACATCCTACCAATTTATATTACAAGTAGCACTAAATTTCATTATTATTATTTTTTAACACTTTCAACTAGATCACTAAATAACTCAAATATACAATTAGGTGCACTAAAGAACATTAAAACATCGAAAAATGAATGTTAAATTCACCAGTAAACAAATCATAGACGAATGACAACTAAACTGCGCAGTTAGATTACGTCAGCTGTCAGATCGTTTTAAAAATGTCAATAAGCACTTATAATGGTTAATTAAATTAAGGCTTACACTAATAGATTATATTGTTTTGTAAATAAAAATTTCCAAGTTATATGTAAAACGTTATTTTCAAAATTATAAGACCGAAATAATCTTGGCGACGATATGTCGGCGCTCGGGATTTTTTGCGTAACACTCAGGCGACGATCTATCGTTGCCTTGGAACCCAAAGGGTTAAAAGGTTGGTGTTAGGGGTGGAAATATAACTCCAACTGCCCAGGGTTCTAAATTACGGAAAACTAAGGTTCAAGGAGTATAATCATAGAAATAAACCAGTCCGTACTTGATATTAAACGGCAACCCAACCTCACCCAACTAGTGCTGAATGCATTAATAAACTTCCATAGAGCATTAAACTCCTTCAGGAGGTTGGAATTCTTGATAGCTTTAGAAAAACAATTGACTAGATCCATTTATTATGTGCATGAGTTGGTAGACTCTATGCCAGCTTTGATTTACGGATGTGATATCCTACTTTCTATCAAATCCCTTTTGTTTATGTTTATTTTAAATGAATTGCATTGTGTTTTTTTTTATTTATTTAAAACGTGTTGTTATTTCATTTTCTATTTTTTAACCTATATTGGTTTTAAAATTGTAGTAAGCGTTTACAATTTGTTTCTTGCTGAAAGAACATAATTTTAAATAGATTTCTTTTTCCATTTTTAATTTCTTGTCTGTAAGTATTTATATAGTTTTGCATCTTTATTTTTGTGTGCTAACCTAATATTATTACTTGACGTAAGGATACTGTGTGTACCGTTTGTCAAATATTCTCATTTTAAAGTTTAAATAAACTTTTGTGAATGTTAAATAATTTTGGAATTGTCCTGGATCAACAACCGCTACACCCCCATTTCGTGAGTATCGTCGCTAATACATCCATTTCTGTATACAAAAGATATTTTTTATTTATGTACAGTTTAAAGGAAATAACTAATCATTCGGAACAAAAAGGAAGAACTGCTCCAAAAGAAAATAGCAAATTAATGTCCGGAAATTTCAACACTCATCCTACAAATTATAGTTTCCGTAAAGTTTAAAATAAAGATTGTTATAAAATGTCACACTTAGCCGTTCATTACCGTGCATGAATCTAATTATATTATGTTAAAATCCGTGAGTACGGTACTGCCATGATATAAGGCACCGCCTGCTCTAAATAAAACATATCAACACTTCATCTCCTCAAGGTGTAGATCCTTTGTTCCTTCAGTCATGGAACCCTTCGTCATGAATCTATGATTATCAGACACAAAGAGAATAACTTCAGTTTAGGCGCGCCATCTTGACATTCTAAACTGAGAAGCTCGGAACATTTACAATAAGTATGTTATACCACGTGACATGTTGCGTAAGTTATTTTATTATTATACTATCTACGCTATATTATAACAACAACTAATAATAGATAGAGACCTCTAATTTGTGCCATTCTTCTTCATTTATCAAACCCTTTAAAACGAGGTATCACTTGATGGGGATTTGTATTTAAGATTTTTGAATTACCCTCTCGACCCACCCCCCCATTTTGAAGTAAGGGGTAAAATGGTCGGTTACAACAAAATTCATCTCCCTGTTTCATATAGAGATACCCCGAAGCGCATTTATTTATTTCTACTTGTTCCAAAGTGAAGACGTGGGACTTTTCGGACACTGTATATTCGTACCGAAAATGTTCTTTCGGTAAAAAAAAACAATCATAATTCATAAATAAGAACATTAATGGAAAGTATATTTTAATTAATTAATACATACGTATTAGTTTAATATACACTAGGGGAGACCCCTGCGTGCTCCGCACGCTAACCCCCGATGTAACCTTCTAAAAACATATGTTAATGTTTTATTTATAATAAATAGCTGTTTGATACCCTAAAACATATAAACTTTTTTTATTCGCTCTACGGTTGCTGCTTGATGGATATATTTATAAATTTAAGTATTATACTAGAAATAGAATTAAAAAAAATATTATACTTATTATAAACCAAACAGAACTATTATCCTCCATCACAGAATGATATCTCTGCTGAAGCGGGAACATAACTGCTGTGCGTGACATGTTTCAAATAAAACTATCGGGCAAACATTTTAACAAATGTTTAGGAATGAATAAAAGTGGAACTGCAATCCTCTCAGGTAAAAGTACACGTGGCCAGATCAAAGTTAAATGTATATTAACAAAAAATATATTACATCAATTAATATATTATACTATAGATGTATTTTTATGAGGATTTTTAGTAACTTTGACTCCCCCCCCCCAAACCTCCCCTAAAATTTCGAATTTTCTTAAACATTTCTTAGCGAGCACCTATTGCCCTAGAGGAAGCTGCATACTAAATTTCATTCCAATTCATTCGGTGGTTTTTTTATAGTCACTTTGAATCCCCAAACCCCCTAAAATTTCTAATTTTTTAAAACCCTTTCTTAGCGAGCTCCTAGGACCCTAGAGGAAGCTACATTCCAAATTTCATTCCAATCCGTTTAGTAGTTTTAGAAAAATCGTGATTTAGTAACTTTGACCCCACAAAACCCCCTAAAATTTCGATTTTTTTTTTAAAACATTTCTTAGTGAGCACCTATGACCCTAGAGGAAGCTGCATACCAAATTTCGTTCCAATCCGTTCAGTAGTTTTTGAGAAATCGTGATCAGTGAATCAGTGGATTTGGCTTTTATATATATAGATGTGGATTAAATTGAAAATTGTTGTCTGTAATATTTGTAATGTTCGTGACGTTTTTTATGCCCTAATTAAATTTATTAATTTCTTACAGTTCAATATTTTTATTAATCGAATCACAATATAATTACCACTGAGTTTGATATTAGGTTCCTATAATATCATTCTTCTAACTTTTGTATACATTAATTATTGTAAAATCATAATTATTATTTTCAAGTGAAAACTGGGTGTAACTTTTTAGCAATTTTTTTATTTAAAACAATACTTGTCAATCTAATTTTATGCCTCATTGTCTGCCTCTTATACCTTTTTAAATACTAAGTAATGCATCTAAACAAAATTAACGTAACATACCAGGAAACTTTCTTCACAAACAATAATAATAAATATATAACTTTATAAATCGAGATGTACAAAATTACTACAATTCAACATCAGCATCTATGGGTAGTGCTTAAAAATGTAAAAGTCTTAGTGTTATTACTCCAACTTGTAACGCTTTTCGGAAAGTACGTTCCATCTTCAAATTGAGCAGCGTTTTATTGTGAGTTTTGCCGATTAATTTAAAAGTATGTGAATTGTTATGTTTGTGTTTTTCAGTGTTTTTAAGTGACCTCTTACGAGTGAACTTCAATGTAAGGATGGCTCATAAGTTCCGAAACCCATAACAAAGTTAACGCAGTTATGGAGTAGGTACTTGTAAAGTTACATTAAAATCTAAAGCTGTTACGTGGATACTGATGTTAAAAAATTCGTTTTTAATTTAAAAATCACCAAAAAGTGTTCCTTAACTATTATTAAAATAGGGAAGGTCCCATTGGAACCTTCTATGCACATAATTAAGCTATTTTCCTTTAAAATAAAGGTGTAGGATTATTAATAACCCCAAAGCTAAGATGATAAATAATGTTAAACGTACAAATCAAATTATTTCCTATATTTTATAACAGCAGTCATAAATAACCAGTTATAATAAGGTTAAAAGAACCAGCAAGGCTCAGGTCTACACTTTAATAAAAACCTGAAATAAAAGTTAGAAATACAAATAATTGCTTCAAAATTTGAAATCAGCTGTCAATGGATATATTGGAGCAAACCGCTGTTTTATCTGTTATTTTATTAAATTGGTTGCTGTGGTAATAAATGTAAATACATGTGTTGGTTCCTCAGTATAGGCCTAACCTAATATATTTTCCGACTAAATTTACAAATATTGAAATAAAAATGTTTTTATCAAAATGAATGCAGGCAATGACAACTACCCAGGTTTTTCGCCTATAAAAAAAATATCAAAATTAATTACAGCCTATGTTACTCAGGGATATTGTAGCTTTTTATTAGTAAAACTATTTTTTTCAATGGGTTCAATAATTCCAGAGATTACCCCCTACATACAAACAAACAAACAAATGTTGCCTCCTTATAATATTACTAGCTGGCCCGATCCAGCTTTGCACGGAGAGACAAATCAAAGTTAAATATGGGGATTTTTAGTAACTTTTACCCCCCCCCCCAAACCCCCTCTAAAATTTCGAATTTTTTGAAAACCTTTCTTAGCGAGCATCTATGGTCCTAGAGGAAGCT
>JAGFPH010005086.1:94105-104519 GCA_018207615.1 Philaenus spumarius
TTCCAATCCGTTCGGTAGTTTTGTTTTAGTAACTTTGACCCCCCTAAACCTCCCTAAAATTTCGAACTTTTTGAAAACCTTTCTTAGCGAACACCTAGAGCCCTAGAGGAAGCTATATACCAAATTTCATTACAATCCGTTTGGTGGTTTTTAAGATTTCCTGATGAGTCAGTGAGTGGTATTTGGATTATATATAGAGAGTTATAGATATTGTAATTTTACACAAAAACTGTATAGTAAATACATACTGTATTTTGTTTCATATAAAAAAAAACAATTTTGTACTATATTAGACAAATATCTAAAACTTAAAGCTTGCTTGTACATTTTACCTGCTAAATAGACCAATTAGTTAAAACATTAAATACCAATGAGTTTCAGGCTCGGAAATGTGTTTTGCATCAGACTTAACAATGCATATACGTGCAACCAATTACAACCCACATGATATGCCTCGTGTAGGTTTTTACATACATGAAATGCATTTGCCCACGTCATTAGTATATCAATTTACGAAACTAGTAAAAAACTCTGTTTTTTATAAATCGCAAAACGATAAAAGCACTATCGCAATATGTCTGTTTGAAATAATGAGTTCACGTCGTTCTATTTTTTGACAATCCTGAACAAAATTTCAGTTCACATATTTAGCTGGTGTTTACTAACTTTGCTGCGGTTTTAATGTAGATAGACACAGTTTTGTTAGTAAAAAAACGCTTTTAACCAGACTCATATCGAAATTGTTTTATTTTTACTGCTGATTACTCGAGACGCTTGTAGATAAACACGTCATCTCGATCCACGATCTCGAAACGCCACGGAATGATTCAGCGCTTGGGCCCACTCGGGTTTTAGCGCTATCTGGATTGACGTCTAGAGATTTAGGGAATCAAGAGACGAAGCTTGGTGTATATCAGCTGAGACCAGAGAACCAGAGTGGTTCGAGCAAGTGGATGTGAAATTAACACCTGTGGATATTTTAATTTAGATGGAAATAACTATAAATTGCATCGTTAAATAACCATATCAGGGCCACCGACCGTTGGCGGGGGCCGTTAGTGGTTTATAAGCCAAAATGAGTTACGTGAAATTATTAGAAGCACTGTCGTGAGACTTGGCTGAGCCGACTGGATGTGTAACTTTCGGAGGTAGTTTATTAACATTGTGTAGTTTTAAGGTAACTGTATAGTGTAATAATAGTTATTTATAGCCTCATCAAGACTGGCTTTGGGTCCAGTGTGAGTTGGGTGTGCCAGAATTGCCCAAAATGAAAGTTAACCTCATCTAAATCCACTTACCTAAATTACGGTAAAGGTTTAATACGTTACATACTGTATGTATTTAAAAGCCAAAAATTAAATTAGCGAAATGATTTACTTACCACCTTGCATAGCGTTGAAATAGAGATTGGGATAAAAAGTACTACAGAGAAACAAAATAAGAAATATATGTTAATACAATTTTAATAGAAACTCTCAAATAGATAACTCATTATGGCTCTAGAAAAAGTCAGCATCAACTATATTTATATTTTCTGTTTTACTGCTTCTCTGCCTCAGCATCCATTTTATAATTTATCGTTCTTTGTTTGCTGTTTCTTTTGCTTTTCTCGGTTTCTTTGTAACAATTCGTCTTTTTCTCTCTTTATATTGTCTTCATTTTAGTTTCTGTAAAGTTTTGTAAAAAATGTTTAGTTGAATTTCATTCAACTACAAAACAATTAATTAAAAAATAAAATTGTCCAAATAATCTATTAAAACTGTAAAATTTATATATACAGTTCATAAAGTTGAAGTCGTGTTCAATTCCATGACATTGTAGACTCTATTATTTTTTTATTTTTATTTCGCTATGCTTTTCTATTACTTTGTAGTTTCCTTTTTCGTTTCTCTTTTTAGTGTTATGTTCCAACACAAACACTTGTGGTATTTTTGTCACAGATTCTCTGTATCTTTTTTACGTATTCCTTTTTAGTGTTACTGTATCCATTAAATTTGGATCGGTGCCATTGTTCGCCATTTCTCTTACTCTCTCTTTATATTCTTTTCCTCCGTTAAAATCTTCTTTTTCCACGTAAGTTTAAACATGAAAATGGATTTCTTTCATTACTTTTAGAAAACTATTCGATCGATTTCGAACAAATTTGCACCAAACATTTCAATTAGGCTGCACGAAAAAAAGTTTTGAAAAATATTAAAAAAACTTCCTTTTTGGCAAAAAAACTCTCAAAAATCTGTTATTATTATTATTGTTAGCTAAAAGAATTTTTTGAAATGTGCGGTTTTTTGCTTATGGTAGGGTACATTACGGGCTACAAAAAAGATAAATTTTTTCAAAATCGTTGGAACCGTTTTTTTTTTTTATAAAAAAATATAACTCATTTTTTGGGGGTTTTTTGACCAAAAAGGGGTTGGTTCTCAAATTATAGGTTTTGGTAAAACTTTGACGTCTTTGATATACCAGGAAAATTTAAATCTAATATACAGTTTAAATATCATGCCTACAAAGCAAAGTGAACAGATACAAATATATGCTATAAAACCGCAAATACATTATGTATATAGGCTAAATGTATCAATTTTATGGAGGGTTTAATCAACATAAACAAAATGTAAAGGAGTTTAATTACTACAAAATCTAATTTTCGTAAGGTGATCAGAGAATAATTAATAAATCTGAATCCCGGGATAAACCGGGATTGAGAAATTGGTCCGGGATTAAAACCCCTAACCCTGACATTGTTGTTAAAGACTGTAGACTATGAAAGAGAAAATAATTGTAAACTTTAAATGAATGCTTTTTATATATTTAATTATTTAAGTAACTCATTTTACATTTAAAGTAATACCTACTAAATTGTGTAAACTACACACAGTTTTCCGTGTAAACTCTATGCGTCGAACATTTAATTAAAACAGTTATTGAATCGTGATTCATGACTATTTTCCAACAAAACCAGAAGGAAAACTTTTTATAAAATTAGTACACAAAAAAGGTGCATACACGCGAAGCCAATTACAACCTATAGTGTAGGTTTCATGTACAGAGGTGAAACGTATTTTAACCCTTTATTAGAGAATAATTAGTGAAACCACATCAAATACTCTTTGTTACATTTGTGTTCATTCATCACAGAATCGCCATTACAATATTTCTATTAATAACAAGTTCGTTTGGTTCTATTTTCAGCTTCATCTATCTATATACAATATATAAAAGCCAAATACCACTCACTCACTCATCACGAATTCTCATTTGAAAAAATTCGAAATTTTAGGGGGGTTTGGGGGGATCAAAGTTATTACATCACGATTTCTTCAAAACTACAGAACGGATTGGAATGAAATTTGGTATGTAGCTACCTTTAGGGCCATAAGTGTTCACTAAAAAAGGGTTTTAAAAAATTGGAAATTTTAGGGGGGTTTGGGGATTAAAAATGACTAAATCACTATTTCTCCAAAATTACCGAACAGATTGGAATGAAATTTGGTATGTAGCTTCCTCTAGGGCCATAGGCGCTAGCTAAGAAAGGGTTTCAAAAAAATTTCGAAATTTTAGGAGGGGTATGGGGGGATCAAAGTTACTAAAATCATAATTTCAGATCTGTTATTATTATGACAATAGTGCTTTTATTATTTAAGATCTATATATATAAAAGCCAAATACCACTCACTGACTGAACACTTAAAAATAATACAATTACGTTAAAAAGACTGAAAATACCAACCACCACGGGCATCACCGTACGGGTCAGCTAGTCTATATAATATATAAAAGCCAAATCCACTGACTCAGTGATCACGATTTCTCAAAAACTACCGAACGGATTGGAACGAAATTTGGTATGTAGCTTCATCTAGAGCCATAGTTGCTCACTAAGAAAGATTTTCAAAAAAATCTAAATTTTAGTAAGGTTAGGGGGGGGGGTCGAAGTTACTAAATCACGATTTCTCTTAAACTATACTGAACGGATTGGAATGAAATTTGGTATGTAGATTCCTCTAGGGCCATAGGTGCTCACTAAGAAATGTTTTCAAAAAATTCGAAATTTTAGGGGGTCAAAGTTACTAAATCACAATTTCTCTAAAACTACTGAACGGATTAAATGAAATTTGGTATATAGCTTCCTCTTGGGCCGTAGGTGCTGATTAGAAAAGGTTTAAAATTTGAAATCTTTGGGGGGGTCAAAGTTACCAAGTCACGAGTTCTCCAAAACCACTAAAAAATTTACTAAAAAAACCACTGAACGGATTGGAATGAAATTTGGTATGTAGCTTCCCCTAGGGCCATAGGTGCTCGCTAAGAAAGGTTTTCAAAAAATTCGAAATTTTAGGGGAGGTTTGGGGGATCAAAGTTACTAAAAATCCCCATAATAAATACATAGTGTAATATATTTATTTATATAACATATTTTTTGTTAATATACATTTAACTTTGATTTGTCTATCCGAGCAAAGCCGGATCGGGCCAGCTAAATTACATTATAAACGGTACTCTGATATGGGCAAATTTATCTTCAACTAAACTACTGTTTTAAAATATGTTTCGCTTAAAACACACTAATTACCTGCAGATACGTTTTGTAACGTATTTCATCAGAAGTATTGTAAATCCAATTGACTGTACTTTATTCTTCGTCAGAACGCTCATAAGGAAAACGATGTACCGAATTCAGATATAACGTACAATTAGTTCACAACGTATTTACAAAAACATTTTTCAACTTAATTAAAAAATGTGGGTTCTTTTTGGTAGTGAATCAATTTTGGCTTATTTTGACCTTTTAATCGAAGAAGGAGAACATGACACATAATTACGAGTATATGTATAACTTTAAAAAATAATAATAATAACAATACACTAATTCTCACACACATACATTTAATAATCAAACGCGTTTCAACGACAAAGTCGTCATCCTCAGTGATACATGAGATACAACTGTTGAGCTTAAAAACAGCTGTTGAGCGTTACAACAGTTGTAGCTCATGTATCACTGAGGATGACGACTTTGTCGTTGAAACGCGTTTGCTTATTAAATGTATGTGTGTGAGAATTAGTGTATTGTTATTATTATTTTTAAATAATTCCTTCTCACTCGTTAAGCTCAAAGTATATTAATAAAATGATTAACTTTATAGAATGGATCAAATATAAGGAGTTATTTTTTGCTTAATTGTATTTCTGTTATTGTCTCAATTGTTAAATTTTACTATTTCCGTTTCTCTGTTTGCCTCTGTTTGTCTGTTCCTATTCTCAATATTTTTCTCAGTTTCTCTAAATCAGTTTATCTGCTAATATTATCCCGTGTGTGACTCAGTTCATCTGTTATCTATCAGTTGGATTATTATTGTTTCTACTTCACTGCGTTGGCCTTTGTGTCTCTATCTCAGTTTGTCTGTTCCTATTCTCAATATTTTTCTTAGTTTCTCTGCTAATATTATCAAATGTTTGACTCAGTTCATCTGTTATCTATCAGTTGGATTATTACTATTTCTATTTAACTGTGTTGCCCTTTGTGACACAGATTAATTATGAATAAAAACATTCTAACCGGCTGTTAAAATATCGCACCTTCTTTATTTATAAATTTACTACAACAATTTTTTATTTGACTTCTTACTTAAAGGGTTGTTGCAAACCTATTTTGCTCTTTGCTTCGACACAACTAAGGTTTCGAGCAATTCAGTTTTTCCTTTGAATACTCAGCATTCTTTGTATCACCGTCAGGTTTTGTCCTCATTATGCGTGCCTCCCCTTCAAAGGTTAAGAGTAATAATACGGAAATTAAAAGCTGGTCTGTTTCGCCTTCATACTTTTACTATAAAATAAAAATGTTAAATACTCTATGATGCTGGAGAATTGTTTTAAAATATATTGTTACATCCTTGCTGGCTTTGTCTATGTTTCACTTAAATTACTTATTTAACTTCAAGCGAAACACTTTATTTTCCTTTGAAAATACATTTTTGCAATTAGGAGACTTTAAGATAGTAGTTAACGTAAAAAGTTACAATTCTATTATTTGTAATTTTTAATTGGAATATTTACAATACAATATAACAAGTTTATTTTATAGCGTAAAAATATTAAAATTCGAAAGTTCACTCCCAGCCCTAAAACAAATGAAACAGCTGTTCGGATCAAAAGCTTAGCAACACTTTTTTGTTTACATTTATTACCATATCAACCAACTTCGCCAATTTAGAACCATTATTATTAATCACAATCAACAGCTTCTTTTTTAGATAACAAACTAAAAGCAAACACAAACAAAAATCAACGAAAAATGCTTACCGTATTTTAATTCAATTGAAACATCTGTTGTTAAATATTATAAACTAGTGGACCCGGCAATGCTTCGCTATTGCTTTATTTAACTTTAAGGGTAGTTATCAAATTTCATTCTTTTGACTTAAGTTATTGAATTGCAAATGGTGTTTATGTAAACAATTTATATAAACAATATTTTAAACAGCATATATGTAAGTAAATAGATATGTAACAACCGATGTTTGAATTGAATTATAATACAGTAAGCATTTTTCGTTGATTTTTGTTTGTGTTGTTTGGCAATCTAACCTAAAAAAGCTGTTTTGGTTTTTGAAGAATAATAACCCGATTATAAATTAGAGAAATTGGTTGCAAATAAAAGTGTTTTGGTTCATTGTAGGCCTAGCCTAAAATTATGTTCAGTTTTTGATCCATAATAGTTGTTTTATTTATAATAATATGTAACAACCGATGTTTAAATTGAATTATAATATAGTAGGCCTAAGCATGTTTTATTGATTTTTGTTTGTGTTTGCTTTTAATTTGTCAATCTAATCTAAAAAGCTATTGGTTTTGAAGAATAATAAACTGATTATAAATTTGCTAAAGTTGCTATGGTAATGAATGTAAACAAACATGTGTTACTAAGCATTTTATACGAACAGCTGTTTTTTAGCGCTATGGTCTTGAGTCCATACAAAAGAGGCTGTTTAGTTTTTTCAAAATTTGAAACTTTTTCGGGAAACTTTTCAAATTTTTCTTTATATAAAAACCTAGTTCGGACTATTACGAACATTTTAAAACAAAAAATTGCCAAATTGGTCCAGCAGTTCTCAATTGATGCGATTTCAAAGAAACAGCAATTCATTTTTATTATATAGATAAAACAGCTGATTTGGAGCAAAAAATTAACGACATTTTAGGTTAGGCCTGCAATGAACCAAAACAGGTTTATTTTCAACAAATTTGGCAAATTTACAATGAATTTATTATCATTCACAAGTAACAGTTTTTTTTTAGATTAGGTAACAGCAACAAAAAAAATGCTTACTGTATTATAAGTCAAACATCTGGTGTTACATATTATATTTTTTCCCAGTTGGTAGTCAACATTTCCATGGAAATATCGGAGTATACAATAATCTGTTTGCATTGTCTTCGCCATGGGTCTGCTGCGGGATTGGTGAGCGAAGCGAGCACGAGCATATCCCCTTTTAAATTTCATCACAGTTAATTGTATATCTTTTCTGCAATCATTTGCCATTACTATCACGTAGTGTTGTACTAAAATAAATTATAATCCTCTGATTGCCGACTTGTTTTGTTTTGCTTGCCTGTACGAGTTGACAGTGTCATGAACATTGAACTCAATTAACTTAATCCTAGCCTATCTGTTTACAAAAATACAGTGGGTTTATTTTAAACATAAGATATTTTGTTAAATTACTTTACTTTAGTACTAATTGCATTTAACACTCTTTCCTTTAAAAACGCATAATAGTTATAATGTTTCTTTTTACTTGACAATTCTCCCAACTTGCATTCTATATAAGCCTTTATTTGAGCTGGTGTGATACAATCTTTTTAAAGATAATCAAACAATGAGCCAGAGCTTTTAATTTTATAATTCTCCCGTTAGTTATAAATCCTTCTTTAATCACCACGAACTGAGAATGGTTTGTCCCTCGCGAATTGAAACGGCATGTTTTCCGTAAAATATTTAACTAATAGAAATTTCTGTATAACGAACAGGCGATAATTTTTTTACAATGATATTTTATCAGGCTTAAAAAAATAAATAAAGAGTTGAAAAAATAATGTAAAGGATGAATCTAGATGTAAGGATGAATCTGAAACTTTTTGACCACAGTTCTCAGACAGCCTAAAACAATAATAGGACCTAACACAATCAGGCGTTGATTTGTTTATCTACATAAGATTTTTAATAGATTTAATAGGCATAGAATTTTTATATCGTATATATAATTCATCTGTAAAACTCCTCCTAAACGGCTGGACCAATCTTTATGACATTTTGTGTGTGTTTGAGTGGGTCCTTGGATGGTTTAGATTCATAATTGGGAGGGGTTAAAATGACGTTGCTACCCCTGCGAAGTAAATATAAATTAAACTAAACTTCTTACAAGCTATAAAACTAAAATTATATAATAAGTAATATTATTTTTAAGTGATATACAAAACTATTTACAATTTTATTACTACAGTCAAAGGAATGAAATGGATTAACTAGCCTTAAAATTAAATAATAATCCACTTTTTCTACATTCTCAAAAACTACTCAAATAATTTTACTTAAATTTCACAATTTACACATGGCAGTACCAGGATTTTTTTTGAGAAATGATCACTACAAACAAAAAGATTTAAATGGGTTAGCTACCCCTATACATCAAAAACTAATTGAACTAAATTCCTACAAACTGTGAATCTGAAATTAATTTATATTATTCGTAATTTATATAAAAAAAACATTTGCAATTCGATTACTAAAGTCAAAGGGATGAAATTTGGTAACCACCTTTCAAATTCATTTCCACTAGTAAAATATATATTTTAAAAAAATAATTCATCTAAGTTTATTTTTAAAACACAATTTTGGCAGGTATTTTATTAAAAATGTTTTTGTTTTTTTCAAAATGTTTAAAAATTAAGAAATTATACATATTCTTACATTACTAAACATTATAATTTAAATACTTATCAAATCACTCCAAAGAAAAAATATTGATAGCCCGGAAGTACTTGGATGCAAAGTTGTTTTATAGCCAAAATATGTATAATACATTCAACACCATAAGCAGCATGACAGTTCACTACAACCGAGAAGTGTTGCAAAGTCAAACGGTCGAGGAAGAAAGCCTATTCCCAGTGCAGTAGCAGTTCAACTTGGCAATACTCGATGGTTTGTTTTACTCAAACTTGTTGGGCTTTCAAGTTAAACGTAGCTTATGTATAGAATTTATTCCATCTGCTGTGCTACGAGTATTTTCTTATTTTCTACAGATTTGTAAAGTCACAAGAATTGGCAAATGTCAACATCATTTGAGTCTCATATGTTGGCACAGCGTGAAAATAATACAATCTTATTTAAATCTGAAATAAATATTGAAACGAGACAATACTCCATTTACTGGGAGGTTCCTTACAAACAAATAATCGTTAAACATTCAATTAAGATCTGAATTTTGGTTCAATAAAAGTACCTCCATGACAACCATTAGGAGTCACTTTTTTTCTAAAAATACAGCCTTGTTCCAAGGTCATCTATCGTTCTTTGTGTATGTCTGTGAATGGTGGCAGTGTTTTCGCACATTCTGTTTGTGTTTATTTATTCAGTTTTCTTGACTCTCAGATCTGGTATTTTAGCTTTGGTCTCCTCCTTATTCTTATTTTCACTTGTACTTTTAGGTTACACCTCAAATATAGGCCTACTTCTTCAGATTCATGTCTTCTATTTAGTTTAGTATGTGTACTGTAAAATGCCAAATGTCTGAACGAAAATTGTAAAAATTTTATTAATCCAACAGCAGAAACTAAGTTTAAAACCAGAATCGCTAATTATTGTACAATGAATCAGATGTGACACACGTTCGAACAAACATATACAAATCAATATCTTATAAATTACACCAAATTTAATTTTTGTTTACGATAGTACTGTATCTATTTGAAATACTCCTCAACATTCGGTAATGCTCTTTGAGAAAAACGTGAACAATTTCCCCCTCAATCACATTCCAACAACTTTAACTGAAAACGCAAATGTGACTACGCCAGCACAGTGTAGTGGGGCCACTTCACGCATATACTCGTTGCATACGACACTTGAGTAGGAAAGATCAAAGGTCACTCTCACAGCCTGTTGTATCTCCCATCACGGCAAACAATGGCGGTAATACTTTACCCTATGCACGACACTACATCGACACACTTGTCTGGATCAAAGCAAGTGTGCGGTTTCTTTTGGGAAAAGCATTCTTGTGTTTTGAAGTGAATTCATCGTTGTTACTTTGTGAATATACATGGAATTTAAGAAATACCAGACATTGATATGTGTTAGATTCTAAGATTCTACACTAGGGATCCACATTGTACATGTGTTGTTATATTTGATTTGTTA
>JAGFPH010005087.1:4938-19729 GCA_018207615.1 Philaenus spumarius
CTGTTTAGTCACAGTATTTTGCCGATAACAGTATGATTATAATATTTATATAATTATAATATTTCGTCGTATTATCACACTATTTATAAGTACCAGGAGACCGAGCTAAAGCTCGATTATAAGCAGGGCTATGATTTCAATAATAAATATTGGATTATTAAGTTTTGAGGTTAGGCCTATAACATTAAACAACTAAATAAAGGGTATATACAACATTAGGCTTACCTGTAATAAAAATACAGTTTAAAGGATTAACCATAATCTCAACGCTATGCCTCAGAAATAAGTCAGGCCTAAATTAAAGTTTAATATTTCAATATCGATTTAGGCCTAGGGCCTAGTTCGCTCACGTCAATAACTATTATTGCAAATTTCCGTGAACATCGTTTAGGTTAGGCCTATAACATTAAACAACTAAATAAAGGGTATGTTTATTTAGCAGAAGTATTCGTTGCCATGGTAACTATAAATAGATACAACATTTATTAGGCTTACCTCTAATAAAATATACAGTTTAAAAGAAAGGAGATGATTATTGTAATGGCATTGAAAACATTTGCATCAGCTGTGCTTTGTATTGTTTAAAATGGACAAATTTCACTTTTTAATTTAATAAAAAGACGTAGAAAACGAATTTTCCCAGACTGGTGACCATTTCCAATCGATTTCTCGTGGCCAAAAGCCCCATATAAAATCAAAAAATGAAAAATCCTTAGACGGAGATTCCAGATCCATTTAGCAGACAAACAATTATCTCTCGCTTTAGAAGATAAGATTAGAATGAGTTGCCTAATAGTCCAGTCATATTAGGATATTAGGTGGAAATAATTCCCTAAAAGGGGAAACTTTGCATATGTATAGTACTATCACCCAGTAACAACATATTAAAAATCAACATTCGTGCATGCTGTGCTACGGCCGCCATCTTGGAAAATGGCGGCCGATTTTCACTTTTTTGGCCATATCTCACTATCCGTTGGAGATAAAAAAAATATTTTCAAACAAAAGTTAAAGACCACGAAGAAATACATCTTTTCAGTTCTGATAACTTTTGTCCTATCTCTAACGGTTATTGAGAAAAACTCAAATTAGTAAAAACAAAACTCGAGGCTTCAGTGATGACACTGTAATGAGATGGATTTTAGGTGCTCCTGTTTCATCTGATATTGCCACAGCAGTTGAAGATTTTGCAGGGATATCTACTAAAACATCAGAGCAACACAAAGATTTAAGAGATAGCAGTATGAAGAGGGACACAAATGACAGAGACAAATTTATGAATTGTATGAGACAACATAACCCTTTTACAGTATCAGGTAACCTCGTCAGTATTTCTTCTGGTGTTGTCGGAGACAGTACTGTGACGTGTGATCTCGCTGTTGAGAAAGGAACAAACTCCATGGCAACAGTAATGGGTAAAACATTTCATGAAGTAGTTATTCCCAGAAAAGCAAGAGTAGTACCATTAGCATCTATCACCTCATCAGTTACAGTCAGAGGAAAAGTAGTTCCAATCAATGTACAACAGTTATTTAATAGGATCATTTGTTTACATAGCACTCCAGAAGAGTTAAAAGAGTGTTTTAAATATGAATTGGCACCAAGACCTACTTCGCTTTTTAACAAATCGTCTATGAGAAAAGGTACAAAATCTTCTCTAGTTACTGCTTTCAAAGAAGAGGAGCAATCTATTATTGCTAAACAGGATTGTATATACATCCTTGATGGAGGACACCTGTTGCATTGTGTAGTGTGGCCTAAACCTGCTACATATGGTGATGTAGTAAACGCTTACAAGTCATTTGTGAATGCACACTATGGTAAAAATACTGTTATCGTATTTGATGGCTATCCAGACTGCCCAACTACTAAAGGACAAGCCCATATGCTACGCTACAGAAATCACATACCAGAAGTTCAATGTGATGAACATAATTATGTTACTCATAGCCAGGCTGATTTTCTATCTAATCCAAAAAATAAAAAGGCTCTCATCACTTTGCTCTCCAGCCATCTAGCTTCAAATGGATACGAAATACATCAAGCAACAGATGATGCTGATGTACTGATCACTACAGTAGCTCTGCAACGTGCTACAGTTACTGATAAAGTAGTTGTTGTTGCTCAGGATACAGACATTTTAGTCTTACTAACAAGTAGATCCACTACTGAAAACATTTGGTTATTTAGGCCTCAATTTGGTTCTAAAAGGGCGAGTATGTTCAACATATCCAAACAAAAGGAGATCCATCAAGAATGCAAAGATGTCCTTCTATTCTGTCATGCAGTGTCAGGATGTGACACCACATCCAGTATTTTCAGAAAAGGGAAAGTAAAGTGTCTAAATATATTGAAAAAAGAAGAACGGCTTAGATATACAGTGAGCGTTTTCGATGACAGAAATGCAACCAAACAACAAATTTCAGCAGCAGAAGAGATTTTTATCATTGCTTTGTATGGTAAATCAAAGAATAAAACATTGGATGAGCACAGATTTTACGTATACCACCAATATACTGCTAAGAAAGGGCTGCAAGCAAATTTTGATTTGGCTACGCTACCACCAACATCAGCTGCTGCTTCCCAACACAGCTTCCGTGTATGTCACCAAGTTCAAAAATGGCTTGGAAATGATTTAGATCCGTGTCATTGGGGTTGGAGTTTGGCTGACAATTCACTGCAACCTTTACCAACCACTCTTCTACCAGCACCCGAGAGAATCATGCATGTTATTTCTTGCAACTGTAAGAAGTGTTCTGACTACTGTGAGTGCAAACGGGCAGGCCTACTGTGTTCAGCAATGTGTGGTAAATGTGAGGGATTGTCATGTGAGAACTCGCCAGAGGTGGAGGTTGATGAATCTGAGATTGTAGAAGAAGATGAATAATCAAAATGTTTTAAGTATTAAATAACTGTTCTACCTATTTACTTAAAAAATGTTTATAAATAAAAAGAAACTAACAATTAATATTTTGTATTTCAATAATACCTAGGTCTAAATGCCAAACTTTAAAGATTAATGTACGTGTTAAATTAAATTTCCCACTTCAACTGCAGAAATTCAAACAAAATTCAAGTTTTGTTATTACTAATTTGAATTTTTCTCAATAACCGTTAGAGATAGGACAACATTTATCAGAACTGAAAAGATGTATTTCTTTGTGGTCTTTAACTTTTGTTTGAAAATATTTTTTGTATCTCCAACGGTTAGTGAGATATGGCCAAAAAAGTGAAAATCGGCCGCCATTTTCCAAGATGGCGGCCGTAGCACAGCATGCACGAATGTTGATTTTTAATATGTTGTTACTGGGTGCTAGTACTATACATATGCAAAGTTTCCCCTTTTAGGGAATTATTTCCAGGTAGAGGGGTATTTTTACCTAATATGACTGGACTATAAACTGTTCGTTTCTACACAAAAAAGAACAAGAACAATCCGGCAACGCTGTCAGGACGGTAAGAAAAACATGTCGGCACTTTACAATGTAAATTTCCATAACGAACTTTTGATTTGAAAGTTTTTAATGTTGTAAATGTTGAATATGGTTAAATATTGGTTTCCCGGTATCAGTGAAGTGTATAAATACTATATTTATTAAGAAAAAAGTTCAGGTTTGTGTGTTTATAGTAGTTTCGTTTGACAAGGTAAAGTAAATAAATACCATTAATCTACTTTCTAATAGGCCAAGAAACAATATTAATAATTTATTACAATCACAAGCCATATTGATAAGTACAACTTTCTGACATAACCTAAAAATAATATTATTTATTAAACCTGTCTTTATTTCACAAACCAGATTAGCAAATTGATTAAAAATGTTAGAAGTATGCTATGTATGAACTTACCTGTAATTTAACACTTCCAAGAATTATTTGATATAACTTTAAACTGTTGTCCTGTTATAACAGATAGATGTTTCAATATCAACTGTTTGCAAAATAAACACACCTCTATTCGGTAAAGGCTATCGGTACGTTTTGCAAAGTGTTTAAATCACAAATATGTAATTGTAAAAGCCCCATAAAACACCAACTGTCTACTTTTGTTAGCCCAAAATGTTTGTCATTGTAAAAAACTAAAAATGTTCCATTCTCACTCAAGTTCAACAGTCCGCACTCTCCTGCCTTTGGGGCTGGACAAAGACAAAGCTCAAAGCTGACAAACAAAGGCACCACCAGTCTCACCCCTCAGTTTACAGTTACTGTACGTCCTAGACCTAGGCCGATCCCACAAAATATACAATACACCATAAAAGTATATTATTAGGCCTCAGATTCCAGCGCTAATTGTGTTTTTTAAACTTATCGCATACCGTACGCATTTGCCAAAAACCAAACTGGAAAATTATTTTGTTTAGTGTAAAGTTTTTATATAAATGCATTAATTTTAATATTAACCTAATAGCCTTTCAAAAATTCGGTCCTTGCCTTGTCAAATAGCCTAACTTGTTTCCTGTTGCCGTTTTAAAAAAATAACCTAAACTCCAAAATTGTAGAAATAAATATTTAGTTTTGTTTATCATGTTATTTTACTCATTTTGTTTTATGAAAATAAAACTTATTTAATGCAATTAATAGGCCTAGTTAAATTACAAATAATATTTGATATAAACTTACCTTTAACTCATATCTACTTCAACTGTACAATTCAAATCCAACCGACTGTAATAATAGCAGGCATTTAGAGTGCAGAAATGAACGTGTTTCTTCTTTTTTTTTTTGTAGGTACAATACATTTTATATAATGTCTCAGTACCAAACCAAGCAAATATTGCATGCGATCACAAGAAGACGTTTATTGACAACCATTTTCCATCGTTACTCTTAAAACGGAAAATTACCGTTACTACGACTAAGGATTCAATCGAAAAAGTAACGTTTTACGAGAGACGTAAAAAGAAAACCTCTAACGGATTTCTATTTTTATTTCCTAGTTTGCGACGTTTTTTCAATGTAAATTACAATCGAAAAACCGACGTGTTAAAAAAGACGTTAAATAAAAAACCAATAACCGTTATTTTACCATCTATCCCATTAAACGACGTCTTTTTTTCGTATGTGTGCTACGTGGGACGGGTACCTGCTAGTATCTATACCGGTACATAATTAATTTGATAGCGGTTATTTTGTGAGTAGAACTCCTCCTAGAGTTTTTAACCGATATTGATGTTTTTGGTGTCATTTTACAGAGCTCACTCTGAAGTTGTGCTTCCCTTAAAATGAGCTCAATGTATGTTAAGGGCTTCGCCCCAGTGGCCCTCAAAGTTGCCATGTTAATCTTATGGAAGGTCAATCTTAAGGAAGAAGAATAAAGATTTCTTTTGATTTTATCAGGGGCACAAAAAACAGCTGTTCGTATGAAAAGCTTAAAACAGCTGATTTTGATCAACAGCTGATTTTGATCAACAACTGATTTGGATCAAAAACTGAATATAATTTTAGGTTAGGTAAATCAGGCAATAGCGAAGCATTGCCATGTCCACTAGTATTTATAAATAATATATAATTAAATGTTTTATTCGTAAAAAAAATGTATAGGCCTGCTCAAAAATACCCCTGAAAAAGAAGATGTCATCCAGTTCATCTTCAATTTCCGATTCGGCATTTGTAAAGAACAGTTCGATTTCATTATCATTAATTACAAGACGATAATTAGCTATTAGATGTGTAAACGGAAACATAAAGTCACAAACAAGGTTAACTATACAGACGCACACCAAACTATAAATTTAATAAACTACATGCATGGAAGGCAAGGATTTTTGTAAACAATTGCCTGTTGCATTTCGATTTCGTTTAAACATTCAGATTCCTTAAAAAAATAGCAGACAGCGTTACTAGTATTGATTTACAGCGTTTAATTTACCGCTAAATACAGCTTCTTCAAAAAAATAACAGATATCATTAATAGTACCTACTTTCAACAGAAAAATACAAAACGTACCAGTACGGGCGTAGCCCTTTACGGAGGTTTAGCTGCAAACGAACACGTACGTTTGTAGTACTCAAAGGGTTAAATACTATTTACTCATAAAGAAACTAAATTATAAAATTCAATTTAAAGTTTAAATATGTTTAGTTTTGTATGTTTAAGTGTGAAAAATTTGTTCAAAGCAATGCGCGCACCTACTTTTGGTCCAGTTGAACTTGTTTGTTATTTGGACTAAAGAGATTTATTATTTTTTTTAAGTAATTGCAAAGAAGGACAACAATGTTTATTATTAGGCTTTCAATGCCTCTAATATGTAAGTAAAACATTTATCTTGACTACAAATACTGGTTGTACAAGTTATTCCCTTCTGTGGCTGCTAAAATAACTAATGGAATCTTTAAACGCGATTTCCCGTAACTTTTCAATATTAGGCTAATATTTTGTACACAAAAGTACTTATAACTTTTTAACCGCTAAAGCTACAGTGATGAAATTTTTACCACATCTTTAGTAGCTTATAATGCAACTTTTTGGGTATTTTTTATTCCTCTAGGACAAATACATAGGTTAAGTTTTTTTTTTAAATTGTAAATCACAAATTTGTTTTATATATATATATTTTTTGTAAGGTCATAACTTCTAAACTTTTAGTGGTAAGAATATGACTATACGATCAAATTGGTTCAGTAGTAAAAAAGTTTAGATTTAAAAAACATATTTTTTGCATAAAACAAACTAAAAAAACTCAAAAAGGTATGTAAAATGTTTTTTTTTTTCAATTCCTATAAGTGTAAACAATTTTTTAAGTTCTAATGAATGTAAAAAAAATGGTTCATAATTAAAAAAGGCCTATTATAGAAAAACCCTATTTTCAGTAGGGAATCCCCTTAATATGATCAACAATTAATTTGTGACTTTATATATATATGGTTAATAAATGGAAATAATTCAAGGCTTGGAAATATCGCCCAAAATAAAGAAAAAATCTCCTAATAGCATAGGCCTATGTTCGAAAACTCTTCTTTTACCAGCTACCCACCATTTGTTTTTACTAAACAGTTTATATCTTTAGAATATCCTTAAGGCTAAACATCCCTGAAAAAGTTGTGTTTTTGGCCCGATAGATGGCAGCACCTCTGCGGCAAATTTGTACTACGAATAATTTCCGTAATTATTATCCGATTTTTGTTTTGTAAGTTATTTTGTAAATGATA
Organism: Philaenus spumarius; assembly: GCA_018207615.1. Classification (NCBI taxonomy): domain Eukaryota; kingdom Metazoa; phylum Arthropoda; class Insecta; order Hemiptera; family Aphrophoridae; genus Philaenus; species Philaenus spumarius. Next base: position 12,088 of record JAGFPH010005087.1, read on the forward strand.
TGAATAAAACATTCACGCTATTGTGATGTTTTTTTAAAAATTGATTTATAAAAAAGTTTTATATAGATTTTTTTGTTGCTGTAATATTTTGTTTAAATCGCAGGTAGTCATTTTGTAAATACAAATTTTAAAAGAATTTTGCCGTTTTCAGATATTAACTCGGTCAAATGGTCGTATCGGAATCGTTTTTTAAAGATATTATCATTATTTCTCTCACGCTCCGGTCCCCTCCTCCCGCTGCGTAGCGCACCATCCCCCCCAGCACGATTGAGTTAACATTTTGGACGTTACTCACCTAATTTGAAAAAAAGATAAACAACTTGTTTCAATAATCCGTTTCAATATGGCGGCCATTTATACATTTTAAATGAAAATAACTAAAAAAAACAGTAAATTTTCATTATCACGTCAAGCGTAATTTTAGTAGACCGTTTAATTTCTTATCGAATGGTATAACCGTCAAAACTATCGGAGAATAGGTTACAGTAAAAACGCGTCCATTAGTTTGTTCGGTTCAACATCCATAAGAACCATGCGTAGGCAATAATTAATTTGCAAGGCCAATTAAGTTGGAATCAGGGTAACAGTAAAACAGTAGCCCATTAAACCCAAATCTGTCTTAGGAAAAATATCCACAGTTTTCGTCCAGGCTGTTAAATGTAGTCTATTATTTTGCAAATGAAAAATGTATCCTTTCTGTTTTTTTGAATATACAGAGTGTCCACTTTCGACTGACCAAAACGTTACGGGTTTATTTGTAAGCTAAAAACAAACAAATAATATAATTTAACATGTGTCCTATCTCAGTCTGTTTTCTGTCTGTCCGTCTATATATTATTTTTGCAAATACCTTAATTTCTCATAAATGGTTTAAGATGTAGGTAATCCTGAAACTAGGGTACATTTTACTTTAAAAAATAGTTTTCCAGCAACAATCCGTTTAAAAATGGCGGTAGTTGAAAATGTTTAATGTTAAATTATGTAGAAAACTTTTTAGACTCTTTTAAGATCAATACAACGATATATCGTTTTTAATAATTGAGTCATAAATAACGGAGATGACTCAAATTTAGTGGTCGTCTGTAGGGTTATTCGAGTGCTGAAGTTTGTCATTTTAATGAAATACTAGTAGACCTAATAAAAATCCCAACATTCGACCACTAAATTTGAGTTTTCTCCATCATTTATGACTCAATTATTAAAAACGATATATCGTTCGATTGGTCTTAAAATAGTTCAAACATTTTTGAAGTGAAAACTTCTTTAGCGGCGTTGGGCACTTTTTGCTTGGGGAAAAAGCATTGAATTCGCGACCGGTCATAGAAGTTATCACTTCCAACGTGTGGTCTTAAGCACACTACAATTTTTTTTTACTTTACATTCTTTTTGATCAAATTTAGCCTAGGTTATAGTTTTCAGATATTGAATATTGATTTTTTTTTCTGCCGTCATTTTGAAACAGATTGTTGCAGGAAAACTATTTTTTAAGTAAAAAATACCCAATTTAGATGAATAAGTTATTTATACCCGTTATTTCATGTTATTTCATGATTATAATATCTTAAACCATTTCTGAGATATTAAAGTATTTGTAAAAATCATATAGGCTACAGACGGACAGACAGAAAACAGATGAGACACATGTTATATTGTATTCTTTGCTTGTTAGCGAATTTCCATAGGAAAAATGAGCTATTGCAGTGGCCCTTATGGTGAGACCCAAGGTCGGGAGTAGCAAATGAGCACCGATCATGGTCCCCAGAACACGTTTTGGGGTGTAAAAAAAATTCATATATATATGTATATATGTGTTCGCACTCTAGCGGCCGCATTTTAAGTCCGATTTGGTCCAAATTTGGTACACGTGTTGGTTGTCTATGTGGCTCGGACGAGTTCGTTAGCCAAAAAAATCCAACAACCGGAAGTACGTTTTTTGACCGGAAGTAACTATTTTTTGAGATTTTTACTACGAGAATGAAATTTTTTTAGAGTTTTTTCTAACAATATTAATGTAGGATGTTATTCTGCGCATTTTGTTTTTTTACGCGACCTTATAGCTCGCTTGGTTCCCCCAAAATCGACAAAAACGTAAAATACCATAAAAGTACCCAATCAAAGCCAAGTGATTCAAACTCGCGAGGCCACTAGGAGGAAACAAATTCTACTAATATATTGCGTACACACAGACAGCTGTTCAACGCCTTCGTGAGTAGACCTATTTCCCAAATTGTTGGTTGAAATCCTAAAACATAGGCATATAAACTTAATTTTGGAAATTTGCTCAACTCACGTCAGCGGTCCAGCTGCGTGGTCGATTTATTTTTAGTTGACAAATAACCCCGTAAAGTTTTGGACAGTCTAAGCAGGACACTCTTCATACTTTTTTTTTTAAATTATATCTGGTAAGGTACCGTACATTATGTAAAGTTATGATGGAAATAATGAAATAAATCGAACGAATTATTATTACTTTTATTTGATAGCTTAGCCGAAAATATATAGGCTACAATTATAATATATAGTAACAATTTAGTATAGACTACATGAAACTTCATGTGAAAATAACAAAAGGCCTAACCTTACAAATGGACTTCTTTGTACTAGCCTATATAAAGTAATTGAACTTAACTCGCAGTAAGGGGGATGAAAATAGTTAACATATCAGCTGTTAAAAACCGATACGTTTTAAGAGGCTGTCAATGAAGTACGGGGGGTTGGCAAGCCTGCAATTATATGGGAGGGATTAGAAACACGCGTCCAAGCCAGCCGTTAACCATTATCCTCAGATATGTTATTGTTATGTTGGCAATACCCCTCTATCAACGGGATTAACAGATCTGTATTGAACCTTTGCTACAAAAACACAATTATGAGAGTTAAATTGGCAAATATTATATGATTATTTTCGAAAAAATACGCTAGCATAGCCTATTTCGAGAAAGGTTCGTTATGTCCTGTGAGCAAGTAATCTGATTAAATTTAGATTTTCTTATAGCCTAGGCTGGAAATATTTTTCAAACTGGGTTTTCATAAATTTTTTAGTCCAATAACGTAAAATTTGAACAATAACTTAAAACAAAATATAGTTTTTGTTCAGACATCTTTTTATAAAAGGTAATTATTTAAATTTTCTTTAAAAAAATCCGTTATTAATATTAAGTTATTAAAAGTTATTAATATTAAGATAGTGACAAATGGGCCTAAATGTTTAGATTTTTGCGTAGGCCTACGACCATTAGGCCTATATATGTAAACGAGAAAGATATTTGTTATCGTTAGGTGTCAATATTTCTAGAAATTTAAAAAGTATCTTTTTTTCTAGAATACCACAGTGCATGTTCCCGAATTGCCATGCTTAAAATGGAATAAAAATGTGTAATGTATTATGTAAGAAAATATATTAAATATAATGTTCTGCAGATTTACTGATAACTGTAAATATCAGGATAACTGAAAATTACTTACAATTTTTGGGAGTTAAGAATAATTTGTTATTTGAATAATTAATTATGCAATTTCAAAATATGATATATTCTACTATTTGTTGGCAATATATTGACTTGTGTAATTTGTTAACCCTTATTCTCCTCTAATATTAATACTGATCATACAAGTCATCGAAGTTATCACTTCCAACGTGTGGTCTTAAGTACACCCAATTTTTTTTTATTTGCGTTGTTCTTCTTAAATAAAAGCCTAGGTCTACATTGAATTGTACTATTTATAAAAGCATCACATTATGCATAAGTTTATGAAATTTAAATATTAGACAAATAGACATATAGTTTATAGTAGTTACCAGATAAATAAACGGTACGAGAAACTGGCACATACTTTCTCACAAACATAATACTGTATATTTAAATTATTAAACAAATTCACTGTGACTTCATAATTGTAGGCGATGTAAGAGAGGTGATATTAAAGTAAGAGATTTACTAATAAATATTATTATTATTTGCTAGAGAGAAAACTATTTGATCGATTTCGAACAAATTTGCACCAAACAAGTCAATTAGGCTTGTGTAGATGCATGCAAAAACGTTTTGAAAAACAACCCCATTTTTGGCCAAAAACTAACCAAAAATCAGTTATTATTATTATTAGCTAAACGAGAATTTTTAGGGAGATGAGGGTTTTTGCATATGGTAGGGTACATTAAGGCTACAAATAAGTTAAGCCAAATTTTATCAACTGATTTTTTGGGGTTTTTTTTGCCAAAAATTGGGTTGTATTAAAAAAAAATTCAAACCGTTTTTTCTTGCATCTATACAGACCTACTTGACATGTCAGGTGCAAATTTGTTTGAAATCGATAGAATAGTTTTCGCTCTAGCTTTGTATACATACAGACATACATTTTGTAAAAACAGTAAGTCCCAAAAGCGGATATTTCCACAAAAATCTCAACATCGATTCTTTGCGATCATTATACCTTCTCTTTACTATAGTAGGCCTATTATAGTGATAAAGTAATAGAGTTAGTGGAGGAGGGGGTGGTAATATGGCCCATATTAGAAGTTACATGAAGATTACCTGCACATCTCTTCTAGGTAATTTTTTACTAATTACTTTGTCAGAAGCAAATCTTTCCGATTTTAGATATGTTTCGTATTTAAGGTAATTCCGGGTGAGACGCCCCACCGGAAGAGATGCCCCACTCTTTTCTTAATTTCTAAAAAAAAACCGCTAGAGCGCTCTTCTTGTACAAACATAGATTTAGTTGGATGTTGAACGACATACTGCGATAGTTTCGTCTGCAATTATTTGGTTTTACCACAGCTCCTGCGAGATTTCAAGTAGGCCTCAGTACGATATTTTTCTCACTTCATATAAGTTAGAAGTCCAAGTAAGTGCCAGCTTCATTGTGGTATGTGCTGCAGTTCGTGGCCATATTTGTTACTTTGTAACAGTTGGACCTGGTGGATAGATCCCATCACTAGTCGGGTGAGACGCACTAGCTATTTATTCAGGCACAGATGTCACTGTGTATGGATAGATTTTAATTTACAAATCAAATCAAATAATTTACAATTGACTTCTAATGAATGTAATTAGGTGTTCCTTATAATAAAATTTACTAACTTTAAAATCATTTACATATTTTTTATTTAGGGATAACTTATTTTTTAATTTAGGCTAAAATATTTTATTTACACTGCTAAATTGAAAATATTTGTTTTAAAATAATACACAAATTAAATAGTTATTAATTATTTCATTAGTTGGTTAATTCATTTTAATTAACCATTTTATTAATGTTTGGCATTGTAGGACCAACGACGTAGATATTGTGATCGTTAAAAAAATAGGCTATACTTTTATTAAAAAAGTTTGAGTAGCCTACATCAGATTAAAATGTCAATATTTTTTATATATTATCCCATAAAAAATACTCAGCCCTGCATAAAAAATATAGAGTATTAATTTACTGTTTTGATAGTAACTCATTTTTTTTTCTTATGTGATATGCCTACCGACTACAAACGAAAAATTACCGGGTCTCTACGTGAAACCTGAACAGAAGAACAGTTAAAAGAAGCTCTAGCAAGATTGGAAGCAGGAGAGATTGGTGTAAATGAAGCTGCCAGATATTACGGGATTCCGTCTCGAACACTTCGACGAAGAAAACAAACAGGTAACACCAAAAAAATCCTTCAGGACAACAAGGAGTGTTTGGAATCGAAAATGAAAAACGCCTTGTTAGAAACATTCAACGTCTAGAGAAAGTAGGATTTGCACCAGATCTGGAGTCAATCAGGTCTCTTGCTTTTTAATTTGTAGAAAAACTTGGTTTAAATCGTCGTTTCAATTCAGACACAAGAATGACTGGATATGATTTTCTCAGTTCATTTTTAAGGTGAAATTCGGAACTGAGTAAGTTATTAGACAATCTCAAGGACTGTCTGTAGCTAGAAGCGTAGGGATGAACAGAGAAGCAGTTAGTCATTTTTTCAAAATTCTATCTGACGTATTTCAAGAAAACAGTTTGTTTAACAAACCTGGCAATGTGTTTAACATGGACGAGACAGGTTGCCAATTAAATAACGTTGCTGGAAAAGTAATTGCCACGAAAGGGGCAAAAGACGTGTTCACATCGTGAAATCTGCAGAGAAAGGGGAAAGAATTTCTGTTATTGCTTGTTGCAATGCAGAAGGTCAATATCTTCCTCCTACAGTTATTTTCAAAGGTGTTCGAGAGAAAAAAAATTTCTGATGGACTCCTTCCAGGATCTATAAATAAATTCACCGTAAAAAATGAAAAAGAAAAAAGTAGCCTGAAGTTCTAACTTACAGTGTGTAGTCCCAGTATGTCTCAAGCAAGTATGTAGGCCTAATATAGGAAACTATAGCCCTTATTGCTAATGGACTTAAATCAACAAATAAACATGTTTGAAGAGCCGGAACAGTAAACAAGATAAGGTAGGTTTGTTAAAAGTGGAGGCCGATTCGGACGGTTGTACAATACACTTGCCCTTTATTAGTTGTCATGGCATCTTACAGTAGTTACAATCCTTTTTGTGCTGTAGCCTATGCAACTGTAGTCTAATGGTGACGCAGCTTATAGCCTATAAAGAAAATAAACTTACATTGCCAAATTTCTTGTACAAACACGGCGTTTTACGACAGTCGAAAAAGTGTCCGGAGTGCGGGAATGTTCAATTAGCGTGTGATAAACCGTCAACAAGCGTCACTAGTTTTTCATCATAAGTTAAAACTTCAGGCTATATTTTTTTAATTTGTTTAGTGTGAATTTTTCCGAGCCTTTAATCATGATAATTAATTCATTGTTAGTATACATAAATACAAAAAAATATGTAAAAAAAATATAGGGAAGATTTGCTTTTGACAAAGTAATAGTAAACAATTAAACTCGCCTAAATTAAAAAATGTTGTTCTTCAGATTAAGTTAGTAATACAAAAATAATGTTTACCGTCATTCATAATAGGATTTTAGCCTTAAAACTACAAAGATAATTATTTATAAAATAGGGCCTACAATTATTTAAAAAATAGCCTATATATATTTTTGTGCAATAATTAATGACAATTTGTTAAAAAAAGTGGAGTTTCATAATACCACCTTTTCCTCTAGCCTATCTAACGCGGTTTAGGCCTATAACTTGCCAATTATAGTGTATTGCGTGTTTTTGTAGGCCTACAATTTTCTGTAACAGTTTGACTCGTTCCAGCTTTTTTACCAATCGACCAGTCAAGTAAAGCAAAGCAATAAAAATAAACCCATAACTTTGATTATCCACAGCCTTATCAGTCCGACCATAAATGCTAATTCATTCGTAAAAGGCAGCCATTAAGATAAAACGAACCTATTAATGTGAGCTTCAATTATGCGGTGACATTCGTTCGCCAACTAGGCCAGTCAATTAACCCGAATCGAGGGCCCAGTCTAGAAGAGTGAATATTAAGTTCACTAATGCCGCCATTATAGAATAATCCCGCCCTCCCGCTGAGAATGATATCTTAGTGCGTGACTCAGGGCGTGACCATAACTCGACCAATCAAAATTAAGAAGCAGCATGGCTACCTTGGTGGACAATTAGGTCTGTTCCATCTAATTAAAGAAATATCAGAAAAACTACCTTGTAATTGGCAAAATGCAACCTTTAATACCTACCATCAACC